>CM049809.1:21440325-21649982 GCA_027422405.1 Ptychobarbus kaznakovi
AAATCACTGATATTTGACCTTGGAATGGTGAAGCTTTTTGACATAAGGTTGTAAGTCAATAAAAGACAAAACAAAAGTATGTAATGAATTCTGCAGATATCATATTTAACTGAAGATGTATTTGTTGATATGAATCACATACTGTAGTTTACTTCTAGGTCATCATTATTGCAAAAGAGCACTTTATTTTTCATTTTCTCTCAGAAGGGTTAAAAGAGCAAAAACTGTTCTGCATATTTACAGGCATTTGTGTTCCACAGAGACGACAGATGAACCAAAACATCTTGAAATGAGAATATTCATGGCTGGAGAGGTTTTTTCAAACCCTATGCAACTCAAACCAAAAGCCAAAGAGCACTCTGGAATTTTCTGGGGACAAATCTCTTGATAGTGGTACTCCAGAAGAACTGAGAAGTTGGCCTTGTTTATGAAACACAAAAGAAGGATTCTTAAACCTTTTTAGAAAAATCTGAAGGAAAACAATGACCACCGTATTATTTCAAGATCTTGTTCTGCCTGATGTGCTTGTATGTCAGGCCTGCTTGCAGAAAACCTCGAAACTTGGCAGCATTTGTTTTCTTTTTGCTCCCCCTTTCACTCTCTCTTTCCTCATCCCCATCTGTTTTCAGTTTTCTCGGCATGTGTGACAAACAGCGAAGAAATTCCAAACTCAAGTCTCTCTAACCTCAACTACCCCCTTCCCCAATCTCCCTCCCCTCCCTCACTCTTTTCTTTGGCAGGGCTGCTTATTTCTCACATTTAATCATGATCACTTTGCCAGCCTGCAGGACCCTTAACCAATTGTGAGGGGGGGTAGAAAGAAGCAGAGCTTGAGAAGGACAAGAGACTGAAATAGAGAAGGATATTTGGGGGCTGGCATCTCTTAAAATTTGGAAGTCTAACAATGTAACCAGCGTGATGCTTGTAAATTAACTGCCAGCTACCAGATATTTACTTTGTCACCACTGCAGATTTGGGCTGCTTCCAGATTTGAATGGCAGCCATTTTATCACAGTCACATCAGCTGGGGATAGTGAGTGAATGGGGTGCCCTGAGGTGAACTATGTTGGGGGTACTGGTACAGGATATGTTCTGCGAGGGTAAATTAATATAAGCTGGCAAATGAATTATGCAAATGGTTTGTGCAGCTAATAACCCTGTTGGATCCATTGATCTTAAGCTGGTAGCTATGTTTTGAGACATGGTAACATCTTTGTAGGTGGTCCAAATTGGTTATTAGCAAAGCAGGTCACTTGCTGTTCAGTGATCGATCATTTTTTATTTACCAACTTAAATTGGTATGACTAGATGTTAGCTGGTTTGTTGTTATTCTAAGATAATGTTGTTAATTAAGATAACTAAGATAATTGTTGTTATTCTAACACAGACTATCATTAGCATTATCATATCAGATGGGATGTACTTTTTTCCCACATTTCCTGGGCTGTTTATGGGGAAGATTATGAAGAATCAGGGTGCTGACCAAATGGGTGCCCTAGGCAGAATTGTATTGTTGTGCCCCCTCCCCCAAATATTATGGATGTAAAAATAAATAAATAAATAATAATAATAAAAACATCACCCACTATAGGGGTCAAAATAGAACTTTAATAAAATATAAAAGTAAATAAATTAATTGTAATTAAATAGTTTTTTGTTTTTTTACAAATGAGAGTTTTAGATCTTGACAGTTACCTATGGCTATTTTATTAATACAGTTTTCTGATTGATTTGTATAGTCTCAAGCATTCAGAAATCAAACAAAAGAAAATTGGGCAGTTTTACTACGTCAAAACCATGGTTAATTTTTGTAAGGGTTGTGATGTCCACACGTTTTGAAGATTTTTTGAAGAAAATTAAAGATTGAGTGGATATTTGAATTAGCCTAAATATTTGGTCAATATTAAAGAACTTGATCATTCTGTAAGTGTAGTACCAGGCCTTCTGCTACCTTTACAGGCATTTGTAACAATATGCAATGCAAATATCTACATTGTTTATTTTGTATTACATTATGTATTTTAACAGTGTTTTTCAATGAAACCATATAATTATTAATTAACCAATAATTATTGCCTCATTGTTTTTATATAATGCATTTTAAGACATTTTAAAGGTTGCATTTGGCTTAGGTCTGTTTTTATAACCACATAAAAATATATTATCTTAATACTTCTTTGTAAACTATTATTTGAAGTAACAAAACCATGGTTAATTTAAGGTTACCATCCATGGTTACAAGAACCATGATTTTTGGTTTTATTCGTAGTAAAATCATGGATAGTTTTCATAAGGGAACATGGAAAGTCAGAGAGAATATAAAATGCGTTGTTGGTGGTTAAATTATTATCAACATTAAAACACGTTCTTAACGTAAACAGCCAAAAAAGTTTCACAGGATTATGATTTTAGGCTACCTAAAAGTGATGCATGGGCTTGCTGATGTTTTTTTCACGGGCATAGCTGTCCATCAATTATGATCATTTGCTTTTAGCTGCAAACATGAAGTGCCAGCGGTCACGGGTGCGGATGCAGGAATGCTGCGTCACATGTGATTAGCCTACTGCCAACTGCATCTGCATTCACCATAAAACACATTTTTTGTAATTAAATATATGTTAATGTTTAGATTTGTACTTGTGTATATGTATATGTTTTTTTTGAGCAACTGGGATGGTTTTTTTTTACATACATCTTTAAAAATAAATAAGTAATTTATGGTATAACATTTTTTGTTTTTACAAATGTATATAGTAGAAAACGATTTTTTTAAATAGGTAAAATGTTTTTCTTTGCTTTTCTTTTAATTGCTCCCACGTTAATACCAACAATACCGGTGTACTTTTTGTAAATTTAAAGATCCAGACCAAAAACGAGAGCTACTGCATTAACCCTGAAGCTAAATAAATAAATAAATAGTAGGTAAAATACATTGTTTACACACTCAGAAAAAAATTACAATGTGATTTGTATGGAAGCATTAAAAAAAGTACACTTTTTTTTCTGACAGTGTGCTGTAGCACACAATGCTAGCCTTTTGTCTTCCATGTGTGAGATTCTAGCATACATTAGGTTATCTTGTCACATCAGCTTCAGAGAACAACAAAACAATTTGTGCATTGGACTGATTCCTTTAAATTTGCTATCTGGAGCGTGTACATTAGTAAGGCCTTTATATTTCAGTCGCTCTCGAATTCCCCCCAGACAATTCCCAAAATAAAGAAATAAACAGAAACAACATTATTGACGTGACAGTACACACTCGTGTTTTGATCTTATTGGAGAAAGAAAAAAGCACATGTCTTGTCACTCTCAGGCTTATAGACCTTCTCTTGTCGACGGGGCTCTTGATGTTTAACGTGCTGTAGATTGTGGCAGATGTTGAATGTGAAATGAGGTGCATTATTTTAAAGGTCACAGGCACCACTCACAGCAATGCGTACTCTACATTGAGCTAGTTACCTGCAGCCGAAACGTAATTCCTTATTTCCACTTGGGAGTATGTGGATTTTAATGTTCAGAACCTCACGGCCATTATAGATGTATGGTTTTCAACCGAAATTCCTCTTAAATTAGGCATGTCTATGAATGAATAAACACATTACTCATGTTTGGCTAAGATCTTAGCGTTTTTGTGTTTTTATAGCCGTTGCGCTAGATGAAATGTCATCCCTGACTCTGGCCCTGTGGTGCTGACAAAGCTGTTATAGACAGACGGAGTTGATAAAAGCAGACACCCAATAGGCTCTGTGTTCACTGCTTGCCCGAAACCTTTCATTACACGCAAATGTCGCAACTAGTACAAGGAAGCCTGGTCCCATAATAAGGCAATGGGCAGTCTATTCCGACTGAACCACAAGGTGAGCTAGAATGGTCTGCCTTCGAGGTAGTACTTTAGTAGAATTTTGATGGCCTGGAATCTAGAGCGTGTTGTAAAGAAGTTGCTTAAAGTACCAAGTGAGGATTGAAAGACACGTTGTCTGCCAATAATGAGATGGAATCCGGTTGTCTCGTCTCTGCACTGAGACTTTGATGATGATGATAGGCTTTGATGATATAAAAATGGAGACACAAATCCTAATAAGGCTTGATGAAAGCATACGCCTTCCGGGAACTGTCCAGAGTAAACATTATCAACCAATACCACCCCAAGTCCAAGCTCAAATAGATTCAACTTGGTGAATGGTGCATTTTTTTGTAAATAATTAAATAAATAACACTAATAATAATAATAATATTAATAATTATATATATATATATATATATATATTTATTATATTGTCAGTTGGGTTGATGAGAAAAAACACTTTAAAATTAAATCTAGTTCAAAAGTTGTGCCACGGTCTTATACATGTAATCTTTGTATTCATATTGAATTCATATGATTTTGAAAATGTTTATACAATTTCATACATTTATTTATAAATGTATTTATTTATTTATACATTTATTCATTTAAATATAAATGCATTTCCTTCTCTGTTTCTGCCACGAGATTGGCATCTGTGGTAACTAGGAATTGCACAAGCGTCAGTCTGGATACAGCCCTTACAAAGATCTGAGATGACCAAACAGCTGAGAAGAGATGATGCCAACCCCTCAGAAAACCCCAGATGATGCCAACTCTCAGACAACATACAAAACTACCAATTTTTCTATAAAGCTGTTTTGCAATGATTTGCCTCGTGAAAAACGCTATACAAACTTGAATTGAATTGAATGAATTTATTTATTTATTTATTTATTTCTTTCTTTCTTTCTTTCTTTCTTTCTTTCTTTCTTTCTTTCTTTTTTGCAAGTTTGCTGGACTGTATGATTTTGTGGCAGGGTTATATTATATTTATATATATATATATATATATATATAGGCTATTTACATTTAGGGTCCGTGTACTTTCGTATAATTCGTTTTTTGATTTAATATTGAAATCTGACAAATGAAAGAAACGGCACGTTCAAACAAAATGAAAAATCAAGAATTCGGCTTCATTTTTCGTTTTAAGTTCAGGGTCAGAAAACAGATATTCAATCTCTACAAGTGGGCGGAGTGAAACGCCTATATGTCATAATAGTCCTAAAAAACATAAGAGTCCTTGGATTCTTAACGAGTTTATTTCTACTACATTTGATCTCTTTCTCTTCATCAAACAGCCAGATTAAGGAATGGCTTGACACAAACCGGATAGAGGCAGAACATTTTGTGTAGGCTTAAATTCTGCAACCTACCCGTGAAATATTAGTTTATCTCATAAATATTAATTTAATTTGTACTTGCACTCACCACTACCTACTAGCCTACATCTTTGGCAAGGCTGCCTGATTTATCATAGCTAACAACCTATTAAAATCTGTGTGGCAAAACTGCGCAACGCACTGCAAACTGTTGGCATACAAATTTGTTATTTTCTCTGCCAGCTAAACAACAGAACCGTTGTGCGACTGACTCGTTATAGACAAATTCCTGAATGAATCAGAGTCTTTGAATGACCCATTATTATACACAACAATTCAATGACCAATTTCATTTTTCATGTTTTTCAAAAACATGAAAAGACAAGAATTCACCTTCATTTTTCGTTTTTACATTCAGGGGTAAAAAATGGATAAACAGCTTGAATGTTCGATTTCCACGTGTGGGAGGGAGTTAAGCGACCCTTTTAACTGATTGGTCAAGCACAAATGAAATGGTGCCGTCATCATGTCGTCTTCAGTTTTGTGCAACAGAAGAAGCGTCCTACGCTGTTAAAGCATTTAGTGCAACTCCTGCGTTCATCTCCATCTCATCAAACAACCAGACCAACAAATGGACAGGGTTTACTTCTGTGAAGGCATAGATTATATATGGCAAGTATTAGTTGCTTATTGCAGAACTATGTATGTACCTCAGATCTGCAGCCACATTACCCTTTTAGTCTATTTCTTTGGCGCACCGCACATTTTATTTAGCTGTCCAGTTATCAAAATCTGTGTGGCAAAGCTGCGTGACGCACTGGACAACAAGGGGCTAATGCATTTACATTATAGTGTAGCGCAGACCAGTATTGATTTTAGTGTGAATTTAGTGTGAACGCAGCAGTCATAACTTTTATTTTGGACCGTACAGTTTCATTAATAATGAGTATACATTGATTTCATTTCAGACACAAAACAGTGTGTTTTATTTGACTTAAAACACAGGCGTTTCATTCTTGAATGAATCTGAGTCTTTGAATGACTCGTTTGAGTAAGTGGTTCAATGACCCATTTGCTTTGCTCTTGAACAAATCAGCATTTTGAACGAATCGGTTGAATTGATGACTCTATGGCTCATTCACAATGACTTGCCGCCACCTACTGGCGATGTGACTTTCATAATTCAAGTATCCAATTGTTTAATTTTGTCACTCATTTCATATTTCTGTAGGCTATTCAAAATGTTTTTATTTAAAACATTAATCTCATTCCATAATGTAATTGCTGTGTTAATGCATTTACTGCTGTCTAAGCAGCATTAATTGTGTAAATACATCTAAAGTCAACTTAAGATGCAGCTTCTGTGCCACAGTGCAAAAATAGCTTTGGTTGGTACTGATTTAATAGGTAACACTCATAATGTCATATTTTTCAAATATTGACTAAATTCAGGAATTTTATATTAAAAGTGAGCGACAGACATATTTTATAAAGATAGAAAAATGCCCTTTTCTATAAAATAGCATGTATTATATACATGTATAACATGTTGTCGGATAATGACAGTATCATATAAACGTCTCTATAAAAAAAAACTTGAAATAATCATCAAAACGGTATGCTTTATATTCACACTAAAATCGATACTGGTCTGCACTTCACGATAATGTAAATGTCACACAGCTTTGCAACACAGATTTTGATAACTGGACAGCTAAATAAAATGTGCGGTGCACCAAAGAAATAGCTTAAACGGTAGTGTGGTACTCCAAGGTACATACATATTTCTGCAATAAGCACCTAATATTTGCCATACAGAATCTATGCCTACACAGAAGTAAGCCCTGTCTAGGTGCTGCCCCAGTATGGTTTGTGTCAAGCCATTTGTTAGTCTGGTTGTTTGATGAGATGGAGATGAACGCAGGAGTTGCAATAAATGCTTTAACAGCGTATGTAATCTTCCACATGTGGAAATCGAACGTTCAAACTGTTTATCCATTTTATACCCCTGAATGTAAAAAATAAAAAGATTTCTTGTGTTTTCGTTTTTTTTAAAGCAAAAAAAACTAAAATGATTTCTCATGTCTCCGTTTTCAATTTTAAATAAAAAAAGAATGAACGCAACATACACGGACCTACATGGACCAAGATATGTGTTTTTAGCCCTTTCTTGAAGATAGCCTGAGGACTCAACTGCTTGGATTGAGTTGGGCAGATCTTTTACTGGAGGGAACAGTTAATGAAAAAGTCTGTGAAAGTGATTTTTTTTGTGCCTCTTTGGATGGTACAGTAATGCGTCGTTCACTGCAGAACGCAAGCTTTAGAGGGCACATATGTCTGAAGTATAGAAAAAACACATAGGTCTGAAGTTTAGAACAAGAGCTTGAACAAGGAGTTGTGTTGCATGTTCCGAAAGAAAGGGTTTGATCTTCCTAATGTTGTATAACGCAAATCTGCAGGACCGGGCAGGATTAGCAATGTGGTCTGAAAAATTCAGCTTATCATCAGTTACAACTCCAAGGTTTATGTGCATATATATTTATATAATATATATATATATTAAACTAAAACTATTCAAAATAATAAAACATTACTTTAAATAAAATGGGGAGGGGGGAAATTAAAAATAAATCTTGATGAAAAAATAATTGTATTCATTTTTTATGTACTCAAATAACTAAAACTAAAGCTGAAGTTGAAAAGCAAATTAATAAATACATTAAAAAAGTAATAAAATAAAAAAATACTAAAACTTTAACAATAAATTGAATTAAAATATATTTTTTTAAACTATAAATAAAAACTACAATATTATTTAAATGATAAATAAGTACTAGTTTTGTGTGTGTAAATACCATATATGTATATGCATTTTAATTAAACAGTGAGAATTATCAATACAACTTTATTTTGTTACTTCTGTACAATTATATTAGAAATAACAGTTATATATAGTCATCAACATAATGTTTTACAGAAACTTTTGAGTAATATACTGTATTTTGGTGTGTATATAAATATATATATATATATAGTTTTTTTATATACAGTGTACATATGTACTGTATATATATATATATTATATATATGTGTGTGTGTGTGTATGCTTTTATATTTATATATTTGAGGTCTAACACATCACTATGAGTAAGCCATTTGTACTCAATGGTGCAAATGGTTGGCTCTGGGGGGCCAGCTGGTGAGAATTTGGGATGTGAAGACTTGTTTTGCCAAACAATAGATGGGAAAGGGTAGTGACGGAATCTTAAAACATGTATTTTTACTTCCTGAGAAGAAGTGCAGGAAATCAGAGCAGTTTGGTTGGTGTGGTGCAAATCTTAAAAACAAGACCAGATGGTACTGGGTTTGAAACCTCAAGTACTGTGCAGCTGTTGTTCCCTTTAGGTGTACCTTGCAAATGTGCCGCTGTGAACTCCAAAAAGCACAGATAGGGGTCCAATCACTTCCATGAACAGATGTGGCTACAACAAACAATATTAGAAGTCCGTGGCGGCATCTCCTTTCTGCCGAAACCACATCAGATCTATGCAGGTAATGACAACCAGCTGAGCGCTTAGAGTCACTGTTCTGGGATGAAAACAAACTATTATGCTCCCGGTCCATAAGCACATTTTAATCATACAAGCCTCATTCTAAATACAATTAATCAAACTGCACACTCACTACCTGTAAAAACAAACACCCGTCCCGGCATGGATCACTTGCTACTATAGCCCATGCTGACAAAGTCTTATGTTTTTCTTAATTTTGCACAAAAAGCAATCGCTTTCTTGGGACTTAAAGCAGTTGAGAACATGTAAGCAAGTCCATGCAGTCGTAAGCAATCCATACCAGTGTTTATCGTCCATCAAATAGAAAGTAGCGCCCTCAGCCAGCGACTGACACTGCCAGCAAATTAAGACCTACAAAGTGCCTCTCCTCTGATTTCTCTTTAAGCTTCACCAAACAGGGTGCAATAGCTGTCATGTGTTCCCAAAACTCCAGGCTTCTCATCGATCAATGGCGGCTTCTTCAAGCCAAGCGCCTCTATCTGTTTTCTCCTACTCTGTGGCTGGTGGCACGTCACCAAGTGTGTTAGCAAGAGCCAATGTACGCTCATAGTGGGCTGCAGTGTCGGTTTTGTTCTCTCCTGAAATAATGAAATCAATTTACTCCAGGTCTCGATGGTAGACCGATCGGCCAGCCTTAATTGGAAGCAGTTTCTTTAGCTTTATACGTTTAAGTGCAGGGGATAGTAAAGGCAGTGATAAAGGTTTCGAGAGAAAGTAACTTAATTAAAAGCAGCCCACTTACTCATAGCCTTCACACATAGAGCGATATATAGCAACAAAGTGACCACAAGACATTAATTTCAAGTGAGAGTTGGCGATTGTGATGTGGACATGTCCAGAGATTCTACAAAGTTGAAGAAAGATTCAATTTATGCAAAACAAATAAAAAATAAATAAAAATAGCGATGAGCATAAATTAAAGGGATAGTTCATCCAAATATGAAAGTTCTGTCACCATTTTCTCATTTGCATGTCATTCCATATCACATTTTTCTGTGGAACATGATGATATATAAAAAATCTAAACAAAAAAAATCAATGTTGTTAAGTTCCGAATTACTTTTTTTGTGTGGACAAAAAAGGTTGAAATATTCTTCAAAATATATTTCAGTGTTATGAAGAGGAACAGACACAAAATCATAAAAATCATACTTTTTACACAGTATGTAAACGGATTATACCACTTTTTAGATGCTAAATGCTATACAGTATTTTTTTGCTGTACAATTGCTTACAAAATAATGCAAGGCATATTTTCCTAAACTTTGGATTTCATATATATTTATCCACTTTTTCTTGAACGCAGAAGACTTGTCAGACATATATCCGGTATCGGGTGTTTCTTGTCAAATTAATGGATTTGTTAGTCGATAATATAACCTTAAGCCTATGAAAATTGTTTTTAAAAGCACATGGCTCCATAGTTCCATTACTTTTCAATGTCACAATGACCGTCTTTTCTCAGTGCCTCACTTGTCAAAGTTTAATGATTGTGTAGATGACATGAAGCAGCTCGACGTTAGCTACATTGAAACCAGATGGGCACTTATATTCTACATAAAGCTTCCAATTGGGGTGAAGTTCAATGGATTTGTTTACAAAATGGAGCAGAGCACACACATAACTTAGTTGGGAAGTATTTAAACTTATGTACGGCAATCCATGCTAGATGTTCTCTGTGTTCTCTTGTTTGGATTGTTAACAGAAACCACTGCACATGCATGATCTAAATGAACTGGCATTGCTGTTTATTCTCCATAATTAGTGATAGCCTCAGAAGCAGGATATTTTCATCACTAATAGGTATTGCATTGTTATGTATCACATTGACAACTGTTATATTACTTTACCATTCCAGACAGTTAATTTTTAGTAGCAATAAAACCGATTCCTTGAAAAAGTATGACATTTAATCTGCAATACATGTCATTAATGACCTTATTTTCAAGTTACGGCCAGTTGTGCATCCCACCAATAACACCAGGGTGTGCAGCAAAACCTCCCCTAAAGCATCATTCTTTGATTACGCTAGAGGAAGATGTGATAAGAAATTGCCTGTTTAATAGGCTGATTTTATGAGGATGATATGAGCCATGATAAAATGTAACATTGCTCTAGGTGTATCTCGCCAATATTTGTATTGGCTCCGTAACTACAAACTGCAAATTAAGAATGTATATTTTGAGTTGATGTAATCAACCATGGTGGAGAAAGTATATTTTGTATTACGATATAATATGATTACAGATGTCTGGGTGCTCGTAATCTTAAATTATTCGCATTCTGTGGCATACAAACTGCAATATTGTTTTAAAGCATTGCTTAAGGATAACTGCGATTGTGAAACATAAATGATATCCAGCTGATGTACACTGCTACTCACAAAAATGAGAAATACATAATATGCATTATGTTTACTATCAGTCACATCAACATATGTTAAGAAAGCCATTGGTTTGATCTTTCATTCTACTGCACACAGACTTTCCATCATATTACAGAGATTACGTTGACCTCTCTGTATATCAAAGGTTCAGTATCTGTATTTTATCAATTTTAAGGAGCCTCCGCTGAATTCAACACAGAAAAGGACTCTTTGTCCAGCACAATAGTGGCTCTGATTGATGGGACTGCTGAAAGAACTGCCAGAACAGAACAGGACCCTCTATTTCAATTCCCCGTAGGAGATGAGTTTTGTCAGTTGTCAAAATGGAGAGCAGGAGGGAAAGAGAGGCTGATTTAGTCTTCGTTTCAGACAGACAAGAGCCGCCATAGACCTCAGATAATATATTACAGGCTAATGGTGCAAATCAGCACAGTTGGATCAAAGATTGTTCGACGTCAATGAACAGTTCTACCTGAAATCTTTCTTTAAATGCTCCTTGGCTATGATTGGGTTCAGTGTCTTGAAAGAGCACATCATCAAAAGACACGATAACGATATTTTTTTTCCATTCCATTTGCATGTCCTTCATATAGCTCATGCAAATATAGTTAATAGTTCTGTGGTGAATACATTCATTTTCCAGCTCCGCGGTCGAGTTTCATGACTGGACATATATGCCGAGGGGGGCTTGAGGTAAAAAAAAGAGACAAAAGAAATAAAGAAATAGTATTTTACTGTAAAACTAATAATCTTTGTTTTATACAAAATTATAATGTATGAAATAATAATATTTAAAAATAAGTACAATGTATAATAGGTTGTAAATAAAGCAAATATTATTGGAGTATGTTTTACAAGAAATATTATTTCAGTCATTCTACTTAAAATGTAATGTTGAATTTAATGTGGTACTTGTTGTTTCTTTGTAATTATTTGTGTAATTTACTAGCAAATACTGTAATAAATGACTGAAACAAAAAACGGAAATATCGTTCCTTTTGCATACGGACGACAATGTTGTCCATATAATCTGCGAACATGACTAAAACCGCTGTATTATGCATGCCAGGCCAGTAGTTGGCGATTTCAATACGCAGATATAGACATAATAAGTAATATTAATAAGTAATATTAATGCGTATGATGTCACTATTTTCATAAATTTACATTTACGTAGCTTACGCCACAACAATAATGGTATTGTTTACAAAACCTTGAAAGAAACGCGTTTTCAAAAGTTTTCATTTTCAGGCAAATTATTGGAATGGAACAAATGAATAAACGCCCCCTGAAAGAAATAAAAAATATTGCTTTTTCAAGTAAATAAGTTGACTCTGCAAGTAGCAAATCCTACTACTAAATTTTTCCCAAGTAAATATAAACTATTTTAGACAAACCAGTCCCTAAATTGTGGGGAAATCGTGGCCTAATGGTTAGAGAGTCGGACTCGTAATTTAAAGGTTTTGAGTTCGAATCTCGGGCCGGCAGGAATTGTAGGTGGGGGGAGTGAATGTACAGCGCTCTCTCCTCCCTCAATACCACGACAAGGTGCCCTTGAGAAAGGCACCGAACCCCCAACTGCTCCAAGGGCGCCGCAGCATAAATGGCTGCCCACTGCTCGGGATGTGTGTTCACGGTGTGTGTGGGTTGATTGCTGTGTGTGTGCACCTTGGATGGGTTAAATGCAGAGCACAAATTCCGAGTATGGGTCACCATACTTGGTCGTATGTCACTTCACTTTCACTAAACTGTGGTCTGTCACTTGTTCTGTTTAAGTGGCTGCAATGTGGACAAGACAAGGTCAAACGTGTGACTGCACAAAGCTAGTAATACTGTGACTCTTCGTGGAAAACAATTAGTTCAAATACAAATACTGCTTTAAGCCTTTTAGCATGCTTGATCTTAGATCAAAGGTGTGTTAGGACACGAAGAGCTTTGTAAGAAGGGAACGAGGAGGTCTAGATTCGGTTAAGAGTTGTTTTCTGTGTTTAACATGGCGTGTTGGAACACACACCTGTCCTCTGGCAGACTGCCCTACTCTGCCACCACCTCCTACGGCATGTGTTTATTGTAATAAAGAACAGCACAGATGAAGCCAAAAATATTCTGCAGCTAGAAAAAAAATACATTCAAATAGCTTTCATCACTTATAGCTTCCAAAGTTTGACAGACATTATAGGTATTTCCTACAATAGTAATTAAAGAAACATAAAACAGCCACATGGAACGAAGGGGTGGGCAGATGAAGAGATAATCAAAGCCAGTCAAAACAGAAATAAAACAACAAAGCTGGAAGCAAAAGATGTAACAAGATCCACCATGACCTTTGACCTCTGCTTCTATTGTTTAACTCACCTTTAAGTTAAAAGCCGGGCTCAACATTCCTTTAACAAAAGCAGCATTTGTCCTGTGTCACTTACAGATCCGAACAAAACCGTCTGGAGACCGGATCTCTTTTTACTGATGGACGCCAACTATCGTACTCAGACGTGAATGTCAATAGGAGGCTTTTAGCTGGCTCGGTTTATCCTTTAAAGCGGTTAAACACAAATATATCCTCTTCCCTTTGTTGTCAGAGTTAAGAGCAACAACAGGTCAAAATCATCATAAATTACCAGAAACAAATATTCTCCTGTTCAAGGTCTTTTGGGGTTTACCAGGGTCTAAGCCAAAAAGCCGCTATCTGTTGTGTTATTCTCTTTAGAGGTTTCCCTCCATGACTACTTTTATTTGTACAGCGTAGCCTAGAAAATTACAATCCTGGAAGGATTCTGATCAGACCATGTCTACTTAACACAATCGTAATCCACAAAGAGGACAAATATTCTCTGACTCAACAAAAAAGAGTTCCAGAAAGACATCTGTTGAATTGGAACGTGAATATAGCTCCATGCAGATGTTTCTAAGTCTATCTAAACTATTGAACATGTCTGTCACATTTTCAAGTGCAATCACCATACATAATTAAATAAAACTATAGTAAGTCAACCGCATTGTGTTTATTGAAGTATTCATTGTTTATTATTATTATTAATTTTTATTTATAAATAAATAAATACATACATGCATATTTGTAGGGCTGAGTGATATGACTATATGATATTGATATGACCAATAATATTATCAATGTCAATCAATATTGAGATTCATTTCATACAATTTCATGGAGAAAGAAAGCATTCCTCATGCTTGTTAGACATCAAGAATAGATGTAACCCCCCAGCCTCAATTCTAAATAAATAAATAGGAAGAATTAGCATTGCATTGACATTAAAACATGAAAAAAGTAAAATAACATTAACATACAAATGCATTTAAAGCATTATACTTTTTTTTTCATCTGTTCAATCAACTATATCAATCAACTATTTCAATCAACTATTACAACAAACAATCAACTATATTCAATCAACTATTTTTCATCTGTTCAATCAACTATGCATATATATAAAATTATTATCATTCCTTCCCACTGACTCCCATTGGTCATACAATGAATTCTAGATTAGGTCCAACACACAAAACAAGGTTTAGAAAGCCCCACTGAGCATGGTATTTCAGAGCGTTAAACTATGACTGACTTGCAGTTATTTCTGCTCAGTAAACAGAGATAGGATGAAGTATGTCCAAGGAAAATACATTTAAGGAGACTGCATACCGTGTCTATGATAAACATTGTTAATACTGAATTGTGTTGTTCTACCACAGTTAAGAATGCAGTATGTACTGAGTGTCCCCGAGCTGCCTGGGAACAAAGGGCCAGAGTCTGACAGGGCTGAAGTTTGTTTGCATTTTGCAGGAATCAGCACAGAAGGGTAGCCTGGCAAATCCACACTAGTAACTTAATCAGTATCGTGGGCTTGTTGACTCTGCAGGTGACGAGGAGAGGTTAGACTCTGTCAGCAGGAACTTCACGCTGTGCATGCGCCACGGTGCCTACCAATATCTGACTGATGTCATTCAGGCCAGGAGGACAGGTAAGCATGTATTGGTTCAAATAGCAACAGATTGTGAAAAGATTTGTTTTTTAAGGTAAATTGTGTCACCGTTTTCACAGGTTTGCATCATGGGTGCAATACACAGACAAAAAAAAATGATGACAGAGAACAAGCTTTTTTGACCATGTCATAACATTACAAATGTCCCAGAGCTAGATTTGACTCACGTCCAAACTGTGTTCCGGAAAAAAAACATTCTGGACAATATATATATCCAGGCCATATCTAAAATCCCATGGCATAATTTATTTCCTTACTTTCACCGGGTCTGGAAATAATACAGTACCTACAGATAAAAAAGCTGTAGCAGAACAGAAGGGTCTAGTAACCTACAGTTAGCATGCATTTGTGAACATATTGCAAGTTCACTACATTATAAATCACCACAGTAACGTTGCGTGACACTTGAACATACAAACAGAAGTCCAACAATAAAACAAAAAGACATCTGGAGCTCAGCTGTGAGAACAAAAACTCTTTCCTTAGTTTCAAGGTGAAATGCAGTTAATGTTGAAAGCTTGCTCATTTAAGAGTGCATTTTTTAAAAACATGTAACCTAGAAATGTATTTTGGAGTCCAAAGGCATGCATGACTAGACCACCAAAACATAAATGTTCTAATGTACGGCGAATAGAAACAAACTTGAGAGACTCACAAACTGTTAACTTCTTGGGAAAATCCTTAGATGTTTTGGTAAAAGTCAGTTTGTATCCCTAAAAGCTCATTCTGCTAAGCATTTAACTGCTTAAAAAAATAAAAGATTTATAAACTGAATAAACTATTCATTTTGAGGATTATTATTATTATTATATTTTGGGGAAAGCTTATTTAATGCTACATTTAAAAGTGAAAAAACAGTAAAATAAGTATATATTGGATTGCACAGTCAGGTTGTTTAACTAAGCTTTGCATTAAATGTTTTGGCAGGTAAAGATTGTTTTCTAAAAGTAAGCAAAACGAACATGAACTCACCTTTTCTTCACATTTGCATTAAAATATTCAGCCTTAGAAACTGTGTGTAGAATATCAAGTCTGTTTTGTTTCCAATCAAAATAATTCAATATTTAGCTTTGTTTTATGCACATCTGTAAGGTTAATTTCATATGATCTTTGTCACAGCTTTTTTAAAGTGTCATGCTATTTTAAAATCTACTAAAAGTGTCTTGCTGGTGTATATTCATGACAATTTATCAGGGTTGCTAGGTAGTAAGAAAAAAAAGTACAAGTAGAGTACAAGTAATTTAAAAAGGATATTTGATCCTGTTGATGTACAGTGTGATTTGTATGAAAATGTTAACTTTTTAGAGGAGAGAAAAAAAACCTGAATATCAACCCTAAACCCTTACACAAATTCATATGAATTAATGCAAATTCTGCAAATTGTTGAATTTACATTTATCAGACGCTTTTATCCAAAGCGACTTACAGTGCATTCAGGCAATACAGTTTTCAGTATGTGTGTTCCCTGGGAATTGAACCCTCAACCTTTTGAGCTGCTAACGCAATGCTCTACCACTGAGCCACAGGAACACTGTATATAAAGTGTATATTTATCACTGTATCACTGTAAATAAGTGCCTGTCAGCATATATGCAATGAATTACAGTACCACACCTTAAATACACACACAAGATACGCAAACTGTTGCCAAGTTACTTGCAGGATTTAAACTTTTCTGCACTATACACCAAACAAAATGATTGTATATATAAAAAAAACATGCTGTCAAACACATCGTTTTCGTGTGGATGTATTGAAGGTGTGGTACTGTAATTCATAGCATATATGCTGATAGGCAGCTGCCTTGAGGCATTTTAATAAATACTCAAAATGTTTTGTTGAATGGAAACTTATTTTATGTTACCTATTTATATCGTACAGTTTTGTTTCTGCATGCTAAGTAAAAGACAAAGAAGAAGGAAAACAAATATTAAAGTCTCACACACACACACACACACACACACACACACACACACACACACACACACACACACACACACACACACACACATGTTGTTTTTTATGGTTTACGGGGACTTTCCATAGGCGTAATGGTTTTTATACTGTACAAACCGTATGTGCTATTGCCCTACACCTACCCTACACCTAAACTTAGCCCTCACAGGAGACGTGCATTTCTATTTTCCCTCAAAAAAACTCACTCTGTATGATTTATAAGCGTTTTAAATTATGGGGACACTGAAAATGTCCTCATAAATCACCTTCTCCTTGTAATACCTATGTCATACCCATGTCATTATACAAATTTGTGTCCTCATAAACCACATAAACATGCCCACACACACACACACACACACACACTGTTGGTTCAATGGTTCAACTCATTCACCAAAAAGAACCGTTTCAAAAGAATGATTCATTTGCAAACCAGACATCACTCCGGACTGTTAGCAAGAGGCTCTGGATTACAGGTAATAATGCTGTAAATAATGTCCAGCTTCTTGAATAGACTGATAGTTTGGCTTCACAAGATATCAATATATCGCCAGGACCCACTGGTAATAATTGTGTCTTGCTTGTATGTACTTTTTGAACTCTCAAGTGCCTGTAGGCGCTAACTTGCATTTTAGGAATCTTTTCTGTTCTACTGAAGAGAAAAAATCACCTACATCTTGAATGGCTTGAGAGGGGGTAAATTAGCTAATTCTAATTTTTTAGTGAACTATCCCTTTATTGTGCTGTTACTGAAGAATGGATTGTATGGGTACACTGGCTCACTTCCATTTCAAAGATGCCAAACAGTTAATCCCAGATACTTGATACATTTGTTTGCTCAGCAGCTCATTTACAGAGATGTAAGTGATATGCAAATAAACACACAACTAAAAGGTGGTGCCCTGATGATAGCAATAAAGCAAACACCTACTCAATTAAACCCTTTCAAATATACATTTATGCAAAATTGATAAGCTTCTATGTGAGCTACCAAATATATTAAACTGTTCAATTTGAGAGCATATCGCTACTCACAGCAAAGCATATATTAAATACATTTTAATTGATTTACTTGTGCAGAAATGCCAGAGGTGCCAAGGCGGTTCTCTGCAGTTGCTAGGATATAGTGAGTGTTTGCCAGGGAATTGTTATGCTTTTTTAGGGTCCAGCTGGTGGTTGCCAGGACATTGGTATGTGGTTGCTAGGGTAGTATATCTGGTAACTAGGGTATTCATATGTGGGTGCTAAGATGGTTGTCAGGGCAAAGTGGCTGATGGTTGTCTAGACTTTGCTATGTGGTTGCTAGGGAACTTATATGTGGGTGTTAGGGTGATTGACAGGACAGGGTAGTTGGTGGTTATCAGGTATTTGATAGGGTGTTGCAGGTGGTTGCCAGGGTGATGCTGTGTGTGTTTGCTAGGATGTTGAAACTGGTTGTCAGGGTATTTATATGTGGATATTAAGTTATTTGGCAGGAACGGGTGGTTGGTGGTTGCCAGGATGTTGCTAGAGTGCACTGGGAGGTTGCCAGGGTTGCAGGAAAGGGTGCTGTAGCTGGTTTCCAGGGTATTTATATGCGGGTGTTAGGGTGGTTGGTGGTTGCCAGGATGTTGCTAGGGTGTTGTAGGAGGCTGACAGGGTGTTGCTATGCAGTTTATGAGGTGTTGCGGGTGGTTGGCACTACGTTGGTATGTGGTTGCTGAGATGTTGTAACTGGTTGCCAGGGTATTTTAATGTGAGTGTTAGGCTGGTTGTCAGGAAAGGGTGGTTGGTGGTTGCCAGTTTGTTGCTAGGGTGTGTAAGAGGTTGCCAGGGTGATGGAATGCAGTTTCTAAGGTATTGCGGGTGGTTGCCAGTATGCTGCTATGCAGTTGCTAGGGTATTGTAGCTGGTTTCCAGGGTGTTTATATGTGGGTGTAAAGGGTGGCTGGCAGGAAAGGTGTGGTTACCAGGATATTGCTAGGGAGTTGTAGGAGGTTACAAGGGTGCTACTATGCAGTTTCTAGGGTGCTGTAGCTGGTTTCAAGTGTATTTATATGCAGGCGTTAGGGCGGTTTGCAGGAAAGCTTGGTTGGTGGTTGCTATGCAGTTTATAAGGTGTTTTGGGTGGTTGCCACTATGTTGGTATGTGTTTGCTTGGCTGTTGTAGCTGATTGGCAGGGTATTTTTATGTGGGTGTTAGGATGGTTTGCAGGAAAGGATGGTTGGTGGTTGCCAGGATTTTGCTAGGGTGTTGTAGGTGGTTGCCAGGATGTTGCTTCGTGGTTGCTAGTGTGTTATGGCTGGTTGCCATGGCATTGCAATGCAGTTTCTAAGGTGTTGCCGGTAGTTGCCAGGGTGTTAGTATGTAGTTGCTAGGATGTGGGTCATTGCCAGGGCATTCCTCTCATGTTGCTAGGGTGTAGCTGGTGGTGGCCAGGATGTCTCTGTGGTTGCTAGTGTCTAGTCTAGTAGCCGGTGTAGCTGTGGGTTAGGGTGATTGGCATGGTAGGGTGTTGGTGGTTGCCTGGACATTGCTAGGATGTTGGAGGTGGTTGCCAGGGTTTATGGCTGGTTGCCATGGCATTAAAATGCAGTTTATAAGGTGTTGCCGGTAGTTGCCAGGGTGTTAGTATGTAGTTGCTAGGGTGTTGTGGGTCATTGCCAGGGTATTCCTCTCATGTTGCTAGGGTGTAGCTGGTGTTGGCCATGATGTTGATATGTGGTTGCTAGGTGTCTAGTAGCCGGTGTACCTGTGGGTGTTAGGGTGATTGGCATGGTAGCGTGTTGGTGGTTGCCTGGACATTGCTAGGATGTTGGAGGTGGTTGCCAGGGTGTTGCTATGTGGTTGCAGGGCATTGCAATATACTTTCCAGCACATTGATATGCAGTAGCTAGGGTGTAGTTGGTGGTTGGCAGGGCATTTCTATGTGGATGCTAGGGTGTTTGCCAGGATGATGCTGTGTGGTGGCTAGCATATTGTAGGTTGTTGCCAGGGCATTTGTATATGATTTATAAGATGTTCTAAAGCATGTATAAGGTGTTGCAGGTGGTTGCTACAGCATTTTCATGCAGTGTTTTTTTTTCAGGTGGTTGACAGGGCATTGGTATGTGGTACGTACGAGATCTGCACTGGTGGGCAAGGGGTATGCGGCAGCAGGTCAGGCTGATGCGTGTCTGCACACAATGGCTGTGTTACAGGCGTACCACGCCGATCTGCTGAAGGAGTTGGATGAGGGCAAGGAGATTAAAGGCCTTTCCACACTGAGCGCGATGCGAAAAAGCAAGGCGAATCACCTGCAAAGGTTGCTTTCACACCGAGCGCGAAACGAATGTTGCCTTCTGCTAATTCACGCCTGCACGCTAGGCGGTGCCGACAAACAATGCATTTTTTCTTCATGTATCATATGTATCTTGTGTGGTTGACATCATCCGCTGCTCAATATACATCAGAAACATAAAATATCCATAATGCTTACAATAATACATCTAAATAATTAGAGGTACATCAAGCAGGTACATTAAAAATGTATGCAATTATTAACGTTTTTTTCAAACGTTTTTCAAACTCAAACCCCACTTTAAATAATCATGGATTGCTTGTGATAACTTCCGATTGTGATTTAAAATTGATTTTCATTCTATAATAGGCAGACATGCACTCGTTCTATGTTTTATACAAATGGACTGTTCGATACCTGCTTGTCATGTCATTTGCTTTCATATTCCATGTGTAGAAAATGTTTTCTCTTTTTTATATATATATACGGATAGGCACCTCACTTGCACCTTCTGGCCTGTTCGGCGACGCTGCCAATTCCGTCGTTGACAGGTAACAGACAGGTTAACAAGCAGCGGCGTTTCAGCGGTTCCTCCCTCACCACTCTCGAACTCTGCTGGGCGGGAGCAGCCCCCTCCGCATACCAGCTCCTCATATAGGGAGACTCAAAAACAGAGTGTCACCTCTCGTGCAAGAATGCCCCCACAGAGGGGCCAGGAACAGCGGCACTCTAAGCTGAAAACGTATCTGCGGGCCGTTATTCAGGCCAGAAAGTCCTTGGCGAAGAAGTCCTGACATGTGTGGCTCAGGACTTCTGAGGGCGGCCCCTACTGGGGTAGAGCAGCGTACACCACATCACACGGTGCCCATCTCTCCTCAGTGGCCTCAGGAGATCGGTCTGCTAACCCTTCTAGTGTTCCATGGCACAGCCGTCTCCAGCAATCATTGCTCTCAGTTTCTTCCGCCCGGAAATTTAGCGGAGCTGAGAGGCTCGCCACCTCTTCGGAGGTCTCTAGAGTTGCTAAATCAACTGTCCCCTGCCAGTGCGCCACTTCAGGGCACCGATTTAGCCGCTCCAATTACACCAGAGATTAGTCTCGAGAGACTGATTCCCTTAGTAAACTATTTAGCAGCGTGGAAACTAATGCCAAATGTGTCTCAGTGGGTCCTGCATGCGGTAGAAAAAGGCTATCTTATTCAGTTCGGCTCTCCACCGCGTTGGGTCTGCGGAGTCATTTATACTCTGGTCGGCCACGAGCAGGCTCCGGTTATGGAACAAGAAGTAAACACTATGTTGAGAAAGCCATCGAGGTGGAGGCCATCGAGGTGGTCCCTCCTCACAAGAGAGAGAGTCCGGTTTCTACAGCGGGTACTTCATAGTTCCAAAGAAGGGGGGTTGCGTCCCATTTTAGATCTGCATCAATTGAACTGCTCAGTCATGCGACTGAGGTTCAAGATGCTCACACTCAAACAGGTCGTGTCTCAGATCAGGTCCGAGGACTGGTTTGTAACAATAGATCTAAAAGACGCATACTTACATGTCTCCGTCCTTCCCACTCACAGGAAGTTCCTGATGTTTGCTTTCAGGGGCAAGGTATACCAATATCGGGTTCTTCCCTTCGGCCTTGCACTCTCACTCCGCACTTTCACGAAGTGTGTGGATGCTGTTCTGGCTCCGCTGCGACTCCAGGGCATCCACATACTGAATTACATTGACGATTGGTTGATTTTAGCTCAATCGGAGCAGATGGCGGTTCGACATTGAGATGTTGTTCTCGCCCACATGAAAGATTTGGGGTTAAGACTAAACGGCAAGAAAAGTGTGCTTTCTCCATTACAGAATACCATTTATGTGGGTGTGGTCTGGGATTCGACCGCAATGCAGGCCCGTCTGTCCCCTGCTCGTATCAAGTCAATCCCCACGGCGGTCAAGAGAGTGAAAGAAGGCCTGTAACTCACTGTCAAGCAGTTTAAAAAACTGCTGGGTCTAATGGCAACTGTGTCCAATGTGATACCTGCCTGCTGTACATGAGACCCCTACAGTGGTGGCTCAAGACCAAGGGGTTCTGCCCGAGGGTAAACCCGCTCCGCACTATCAAGGTCATGATGTGATGCATAAGTGCATACATCGCTCTGCTCCTGGGAGTTCTGGTGAGAGTGCGCCGGGACGGGGTCCATCTGCTATTAGTAGCCATGTTCTGGCTGGGCCGAGTATGGTTCTCGGACCTGATTTATCTCCTCGACGGCTCTCCATGGGAGATTCCCGTCAGGAGGGATCTCCTCTCACAGGCGGGGGCCACTATTGTCCACCCTCGCCCGGAGCTGTGGAAGTTGTGGGTGTGGCCCCTGAGGGGGCACAGCTCATAGCTTCCGGTCTCTCAACCGAGGTTGTTAAGACCGTCCTCCTATACAGAGCTCCCTCAACAAGGAAACTGTATGCCCTGAAGTGGAAAGTGCGGAGACCGCCAGCTCGACCCAGTCAACTGCCCGATTGGTACAGGTCTGGAGTTCCTGCAGGCCCGTTTCTCTGCAAGGTTAACCCACTCCACCCTTAAAGTTTACGTGGCGGTCATTGCGGCCTACCACGTCTCTTTTGGTGGCCAGTCAGTGGGTAGACACCCCCTAGTTACACGTTTTCTCCGCAGTGCGCTGAGGCTGAGGCCCCCAGCACTAGGGCTGTGACGGTGGCCGTGACAACTGTGTCACCGGCAGTGGTCGGTTGCTACTGCGGTTGTGTGTTTCCACCGTCGGTAGTGCACGTGATGTCACACACTCTATAACAAGCATAATATAAAGTTTTGTGAACAAGTGTAATAATAGTATCAGTTACAAATAGTTTATTTAGACTATAAATCTATGCTAATTCACAAATTACCTCAAGCACCATACACAGCGTTTACTTTAGATTGGCAGGTTTGAGCACAAGAAAATACAGTTTATTCTGCATTCAGCATATTTATTTTGTGATAAATAAAGTAAGTGCTAAAATAAAAACGCACTTTGTTAATAGATGAATGAGCCTCATTTATTTATTTTTACGTTTCATAATATATATATATATATATATTAAATATATCTATATATATATATAATTTATATATAGATATATATATATATAATATATTATATATACAGTGCTCAGCGTAAATGAGTACACCCCTTTGAAAAGTAACATTTTAAAACAATATCTCAATGAACACAAAAACATTTTCCAAAATGTTGACAAGACTAAGTTTTATATAACATCTGTTTAACTTATAACATGAAAGTAAGGTTAATAATATAACTTAGATTACACATTTTTCAGTTTTACTCAAATTAGGGTGATGCAAAAATGAGTACACCCCACAACAAAAACTACTAAATCTAGTACTTTGTATGGCCTCCATGATTTTTAATGACAGCACCAAGTCTTCTAGGCATGGAATTAACAAGTTGGCGACATTTTGCCAGATCTATCTTTTTCCATTCTTCAAGAATGACCTCTTTTAGAGATTGGATGCTGGATGGAGAGTGATGCTTTCTTCAGAATTCCCATAGGTGTTCGATTGGGTTCAGATCAGGAGACATACTTGGACCCTGAATCACTTTCACCCTGTTCTTCTTCAGAAATCCAACAGTGGCCTTAGATGTGTGTTTAGAATCATTGTCATGTTGGAAAAGTGCACGACGACCAAGGGCACGGAGTGATGGTAGCATCTTCTCTTTCAGTATAGAGCAGTACATTGAATGTAAATGATGAATGTAAGTGAATTCATGAGCCATCAATGAAATGCAGCTCCCCGACACCAGCAGCACTCATGCAGCCCCACATAAGGACACTGCCACCACCATGTTTCACTGTAGGCACCATGCATTTTTCTTTGTATTCCTCACCTTTGCGACGCCATACAGTTTTGAAGCCATCAGTTCCAAAAACATTTATCTTGGTCTCATCACTCCAGAGTATAGAGTCCCAGTAGTCTTCATCTTTGTCAGCAGGGCCCTGGCAAACTCTAGGCAGGCTTTTTTGTGCCTGGTCTTCAGGAGAGGCTTCTTTCGTGGACGGCACCCATGCATGCCATTCCTCTGCAGTGTACGCCATATTGTGTCATGGGAAATAGTCAGCCCAGTTTGGCTTTCTACTTCTTTAGATAACTGCAGTGAACTTGCATGTCGATTTTCTTCAACCCTTCTCATCAGAAGACGCTCCTGAAGAGGTATTAACTTCCGTGTAACTTCCTTTTTTAAATGTTTGTACCACTTTTGCTACAGTATTCTGACTGATAAGTAAAGCTTTGTTGATCTTCTTGTAGCCTTCACCTTTCTTGTGTAAAGAAATTATTTTAGTCTTGTGACATTTCTCTTCCATGTGGTGCCATTGCTGACAGCATGAAATGGGAAGGGTTTTCTTTAAGTAACACCCTTTTATAGTCAACTGTCTGCTGAACACCTGTGTAATGAATAATTATACATCTGTGGTTGAATTCTTGTTAAATTAGACATTTGTAGTCTAAAATTTAGCTTTGCTCCAGAGACTTTCAGTGGGGTGTACTCATTTTTGCATCACCCTAATTTGAGTAAAACTGAAAATTTTGTTCTCTAAGTTATATTATTAACCTTACTTTCATGTTATAAGTTAAACAGATGTTATATCAAACTTAGTCTTGTCAACATTTTGGAAAATGTTTTGTGTTTCATTGAGATATTGTTTAAAATGTTACTTTTCAAAGGGGGTGTACTCATTTACGCTGAGCACTGTATATATCACAACACCTCGTCACTGGCGGTAGTTGGTCCATTACCACCGCGGTGGTAAAAATATGCCACCGTCACAGCCCTACCCAGTACGATCCCGTGTCCCCTCACTGGGACCTGTTTGTGGTGTTAGAGGCTCTCTGCAATGCTCCCTTCGAGCCTATTGAGGAGATCTCTGATCAACATCTCACTATTAAGACTGCCTTCCTTCTGGTTATTTCCTCTCTCAAGATAGTTGGTGATCTTCAGGCCCTCTCAGTGGCCCCTGCTTATCTCAACTTTGAGATAAAAAAGTGTTTCTGTACCCTCGAGCGGGGTATGCTTCTAAAGTTCCCTCTGTTACACCACAGCCCATCACACTACCGGCTTTCTGTCCTCCTCCCTTCAGGGAGCCAGACCAGAAGAAGCTTAACTGTATGCGTCCAGTGTGAGCACTGGGCACGTACATCCACAGAGCTGCCCTGTGGAGAAAGGCGGACCAACTGCTTGTGTGCTATGGTCCCCCTAAGAGGGGTCTTCCTGCTACGAAGCAGACCCTCAGTCGGTGGATAGTCAATTCCATCTCCCTTGCTTATGGGTCCTCTGGTCTCCCCTTGCCTCTGAGGGTCAAGGCTCAATCAACTCGAAGTGTGGGGCCTCCAAGGCCTTCTTGGCAGGTGTGTCTATGCAGGACATCTGCAATGCTGCAGAATGGTCCACGCCCCTAACGTTCGTGAGGTTCTATAGCCTTGATATGTGAGTCACTCCGGGCTCTTCTGTTCACTCGTCCTAGTACACACTAGGCAGGGATTTTTCAGTCTGGTGGCATTGGCATCTCGTTCCGATGGTGTTTTGACGCAGCTCGTGTTCCTGAAGGGGAACGTCTCAGATTACACATGTAACCATGTTTCCCTGAGGGAAATGAGATGCTGCGTCTCAGTGCCTCTCTTCAGGCATCCCTGCCAGTGCTTGCTTCACTGCTAGAAGCTGACGCTGGTTCCACTCCACATGCTTTTAAGCTTCCTGGTCACTACGTCACCCCGCCCGTGATGTCTTGCCCTCCCATTGGATTGATTACACATGTGATTTAGAGCGTGGTCACACTGAAGGAGTTCCCGTAGCGTTTCAACGCAGCATCTCGTTCCCCTTGGGGAACCATGGTTACATGCATAACCTGAGGCGTTTCTTCAAAGACATGATATTCAAATATGAGTGAGTAATAATAATAGTAATAAATCTACAGTATTTGTTTAAACTATATGAAAGAAGACTATTATTTGCTGGAATCTATTGTAAACCATTTAAGTGCTGGTGCTATAAATAAAAACACAGACATGTAATATTTGTGAGTCTGAGAAGATACCAATTTTGGGTTTAAATTAAATTGCATGAATACAAAATACTTTTTTTTTCTCAGGGTTGGAGGACCATTGCTGCAGCAATATCATTGTGTCATCACATGATATACAGAATTCATCTACATGACTGTTTTGTCTTTCTCTTGCATGAATACAGTTTGATGTTTAAAGACTGTAAGTTAATCTCTGAGATTTTATCTCACATTAATATTAACTCTGCATGTAGATTTTGTCTTGTCTGACAAATATATTACTAAATGTATTACTAAATTGTAAAATCTGTATTTTATTACTAAAGTGGGATTTAAAAAAATGGCAAAGTGACAAGATTTAATTGGGTGACGCTCATGAAACCTGTCAAGAACATGTCTACAAAATAAGAAGTTACATTTAGTTACATTTTTTATTTTTTTCTACTTAGACTTAGACCCCAACTACCACAATAAAATAAAATAATACTTAATAATTTTGAAAATAAATAAATAGTAATTCATGGAAATGTTTGCTGAACTACTTTTAATTCATGCTGATCTAAATGAATGTATTGCAATAAAAAGTACAGTACAGTAACTGTAACAAGCAAAAACGTCCCAGGTTACGTATGTAACCATGGTCCCCCGAGGGAACGAGACGCTGCATCGAAAGCTATGGGGAATGGCATCAGCGATATCCAGCTCTGAATCATATGTGTAATCAGTCAAATTGACAGCAAGACGTCAGGTGCGGGTGACGTCTCGACATGGAAGCTTAAAAGCACGTGAGGTGCAGCTGGCACCAGCTTCGAGAAATGAAGCATAGCTCTAGTAGGGATGCCGGAAGTATGGCCCTGCGACGCAGCGTCTCATTCCCTCGGGGAACCATGGTTACATACGTAACCTGGGACGTTCCCCTTCGGGAACTCGAGCTGCGTCGAACGCTATGGGAACGAGATGTCAATGCCGCCAGACTTGAAAATCCCTGCTTAGTGTGTGGAAGGCACAGCTATGGCAAGAGAACAGACGAGCCAGGAGTGGCTCGCAGATCCAGGTCGTAAAACCTGATGAAAGTTAGGGGCGTAGACCACCCAGCAGCGTCACATATGTCCTGCATAGGCACACCTGCCAGAAAGGCCTTGGAGGCTGCCATACCTTGAGTTGAGTGAGCCTTGACTCCCAAAGGCGAGGGGAGATCAGAGGACTCGAGGTTATAGGATAGCATCCTGATCCACCACTTAGCATAAGCTCCCTGGCCTCAGCACCGGAGGAAACGTGTAACTAGAGGGTTTTGCCAACTGAAAGGCTACCAAGAGGGGCGTGGTAGGCCGCTATAGCCGCCACGTAGACCTTCAGGGTTCAGGTTCAAGGGATAGGGGGGGTTGAGTCACATTTAGTTTATTTATGTATGTTGAAAGTTAATTGGATCAGGGGTGATGGAAGAAGAATATATGCATTTTAATGTTAGGGGAGGTTTTTAGTTCAAAATTAGGCGAATGTGGTGGAGATGGGGGTGTAGATGGCAAAAAGAAGATATATTTTGATAGACTTTATAAGTGTAATAGAGGGGAAATTAGGGGTTGGAAAAAAAGAAGATTAATGACACAGGTAAAGATGACTGGGGTGAGAGGGATATTTAAAGAAGGATGGAAGGGGGGGGTGAGGTTTGGGAGTAGGAGAGTGGGTTAGGCGGGGGGGGGAGGGGATGGGGTTGGGGAATGGGGGGGGGGGGGGGTGGGGGGTTTTGGGGGGGGTTGATGATGTGTGAGTGATTTGGGGGGTGTGGATTTGGAGAGAAAGTGGGAAAGGAATGGGGGTGAAATGCGGCGGGTCAGGGAGTTTAAAAGGTGTTTTGTTGGGGTACGGAGTGATAAATGAAGTTAATTTCCAGGTAGTCCAGTTAGGGTATTAGAGGGAGAAGGATCAAGGTGGCGGCTAGCACCCTGGTATGAGAGACCAGTGGGTACTATGTGTTCATTGAGGGGAGCTGATTAAGGATGTTGTTCAAACTCAGTTGAGGGGACCAAGATGGTGAATATGCCTCAGTGCCCCCCAGAAGGTCCTGGGGGGTATAGTTATGGAAAGAATGGGTGTGGTTAGAAAGAAGGTAGGGTATAAAAATTGGTGTGAAGGAAGAGGGTGTTTTCGAGGGAGAGGTTAGTGTAGAGTCCAGAACTTAAGGGGGGGTTGTTGTAAAATTAAAGGAGATATCGCGCACTCCTAGACATGATGATGTGAGAGAGGCGTTCGGGGGAGGTATTAAGAGAATCGGAGGGTCCATTCTGTACCAAAGCATCCAGGGTGAGGTGGATGTATGTGAGTAACCAAGAGGTACAGGGCATTGGGAAGGAAAGAGTTTTAAACCTGTGCCTGGGAAAAATATCAAAATCTTTAGCAAAATGATAAGAGGGGGGTGAGGAATCGACCAGGGCCTCGCCCTGCCCTCGATGGTTGGGAGGAGAAATATTAGTTGAAATATTGTGAGAAGGCCACGGAATTGTTCTGGAAGGGGACCACCTAGGATCAGGGGGACCAGCTTGTATAAGGGGCACGACATGAACAGAAACCCTGGTGGTTGTTGTATAAACCAAGAGCTGTTGTCGAGGTGCATACCAACCACATGGTGATTTTAGTAGGGAGGAGTTTTGTCCAAAAACCGCGGGTGGCCACTCATGACCGATTCTCAACCGTAGGGAGGCGTCCGTCGCTAGCGTGTACGGCAATAAGGAGCTTACCAAAACCGGCCCCTGAATACAGAACAAGGTTTCCACTCACATTCCTTGGCCGGGATTAGGCATCGCCGCATGACTTGATCGAGCAAAGCGGGTTTCCCCTCGGGGAGAACCCCTTGGTCGTGACCACCATTGTAGGGGTCTCATGTACAGCATGCAAATGGTATCATGTTGGACGCAGCTGGTTAGCACCCACAATTTTGTAAACTGATTGACTGGGGTGGACAGGCCTTCTCTGACTCTCCTGACCGTAGTGAGAATCGACTCGTTCCTAGCAGAGACAAACATGCCTGCATCGTGGTCGAATCCCACACCACACCTAGATAAGTGTGCCTCTGTAATTGAGAAAGCACACTTTTCTTGGCATTTATTCTTAACCCCATCTCTTTCATATGAGCGAGAACGACATCTCGACGTCGAACCGCCATCTGCTCTGAATGAGCTAAAATCAACCAATCAACCAACATTGAGTATGCGGATGCCCTGGAGTCGTAGAGGAGAGCTCCTCGATGGCCTCCTTCCTCGAGAGAGTGCTCACTTCTTGTTCCATTACCAGAGCCTGCTCGGGACCTACCAGCGTGGGAGTGACCCCATTGAAAAGCGGCGGCAGAGCGCCGCGATAGCCTTGTTCTACAGTGTGCATGACCCATCGAGACACATTTGGCAGTAGTTTCCACGCTGCCAAATAGTCTACTAAGGGAACCAGTCTCTCAAGACTGGCCTCTGGTGTACTTAGAGCTGCTAGCTCGGTGCCCTGAAGCGGAGGACCAGCAGGGGACGGCCGCTCTAGCTGCTCTAGAGACCCCCGAAGGGGTGTCGAGCCTCTCAGCTCCGCTACGTTTCCAAGCGGAAGAGACTGAGAGAAGTGCTCGCTAGAGACCGCTGCACCCTGGAACACTGGCAGGGTTAGCAGACTGATCTCCTGGGGGCACTGAGGAGAGACGGGCACCATGTAATGCGGTGTACCCCGCTCTTCCCCAGAGGGGCCTGCCCTCATAAGTCCTGAGCCATGGCATCAGGACTGCCTCAGAAGCCTCCTATTGGAAACGACGGTCCTCAGACCCGCGTAATCTCTTAGGAAGACTAAAGAACCAGAGTCTGCTCAGGCAGGACCCAATGAGACACGCTTGGCAGGGGCTCCCACACCGACAGGTGACCTACAAAGGGAACCAGTCTCTCGAGACTGGCCTCTGGTGTACTTAGAGCGGCTAGCTCAGTGCCCTGAAGCGGGGGCCCGACAGGAGACGGCTGATCAAGCTGCTCTAGAGACCCCTGAAGGGGTGGCGAGCCTCCCAGCTCCGCTACATTTCTGGGCAGAAGATACTGAGAGAAGTGCTCGCTTGAGACCGCTGCGCCCTGGAACATTGGCAGGGTTAGCAGACCGATCTCCTGAGGGCACTGAGGAGAGACGGGCACCATGTGATGCGGTGTATACCGCTCTTCCCCAGAGGGGCTGGCCCTCAAAGCCCTGGGCCTTTGGCATCAGACGTCTCTGACGAAGACTATCAAGTAAAAATGACGGTCCTCAGATCTGTCTTCGGCCGGGAGCGCCACTCTGACTCCGACTCTGATTCTGGCGAGTAACGACATTCCTTGAATGAGGAGCTGAACACGATTGGGCTGCTCCGCCCAGCTGCTGACCACCTCAACCTCCTCGGAGGAAGAGAGGTAAACATTGTGCTCTCACTCAAGAAAATATCCCAAGAGGCTCCTGTGTACTATAATAATATATGAATTGTATATCTTTCTCTACATAATATATATATATATATATATATATATATATATAACTTTTCATAGTCAGATGAAATGCAGAATTAATTCTTAAAAATTAAATGTCTGATGTGAAAGATTCATATAATGAACTGAGAATGACCGTAATGCACGCATTGCCTCGGCAACACGCGAGCCACTCGGAATAAAAACAATATAAATTTCCTCTGGAGAGAAAACTGCTGCAGATTAGCGCACTCTCACTCAAGGGGGAAGAACTGCAGTGCAAGCTTCCGCCCTGAGAGAGCGCTAGATCTGGGGAATGCAGGTGGAAATAGGGCGAGCCCATCTCCAACCCATCCGGCAGATCCATGTACGATCCCCGTGATCTCAATCGCCGCAGTGCCTCAGCAGTAGCGGGACCGGACCGCGAGATCATAGGCACACACAGAGTGCTTTGCTGAATGACAAAAAGCTGGAGCCGGCTGCACCTCATGTGCTTTTAAGCTTCCTGGTCATGACGTCACCCGCACCTGACATCTTGCCGTAAATTTGACTGATTACACATATGATTCAGAGCTGGATATCGCTGATGCCATTCCCCATAGCGTTCGACGCAGCTCGAGTTCCCGAAGGGGAAAGTTAGTTTACAATTCATAAACTGTATTCAGCAAACCAAATGATTAGTTGCACGAATGAAAAAATGAATGAACAATCAAACAAACAAATAAACAAACAAACAAATACTATATTAAAGTAATGTGAATTACCCATTTTATTTCAAGACATCTTATGCAGATTTGTTAAGGTACATGTATGTGTTTTTAAGATAAATTAGCATTTTGTTTAGAAACAAACCACATACTGTTTAAGAATTGTACAGTGTAAGGGAATAATTGCAGACAGAGAGTATTTTTTACACCACCGTTACTCTTGTCAGGGTGTTGCCACAGCAAATGCATTGTGTTTTTTTAATATGTGAAACTGCATGCCCAAGTCTATGTTTCATAAAAAAATGTATCTCTCCATAGTACAGTATGGAAATATCTCAATTTGTCCCTACATGAAACACGGCATACAATTAATTAATATTTCTGCATAATCCATGTAGGCTGAGAATGTAGATCAAATACAGTTCTCTTTAGCTGCATGTATAATGTAAAAGTATATCTGTATATTTTATGTGAGTTAGAGTGTCTGACAGCATGTGTACATGGAAAGCTCAATAAACTGGCTTCAAAATAAGAAGTAAATGATGCAGCGGGAATATCAGAGAATAACCAGATTTACTGTCTCATAATGTCACATGATTCATTGTAATGAAACACTTCTTGGTTTTGCTGCCATAAAAAGAAAATTCAGAAAGAAAAAAAATCTGTGAGTGCGGAGCGCTAAGCAGAACCAGATTAATGAGAGTCTTCTTGTTTTTAGTAGAGTAGTGCTGATGCCTGTCTGGCACATTGACAACAAATTGCACTGACAAAATTGGTGAGATATTTGGCACCTTCCATATCAGTGTACTGCTTTTTTATCAAATGGCCAGTAATGTGCTAACCGAGGCATCAGTTGACTATCAGCCTCATAAGGTCAAACTAAATATTAAATTAGCTGTTTTTGGTTTTCATTTTATACCCAATCCTGTAACCATCATTTTGGACATATCTACAGTTCACACAGATTTAATCAAACACATACCGTATCTATTGAGCTGTTTTCTAGCAATAAACACTGCATTACCACAATAAACTACACCAGAATAGGTAATAGGATTGTAGATTTACCCTAAATTAGCCTGTCACTCTGTATGGTCTTGGTAGGTGAGGTTTTACAGTATTTGGCTAGTAGCTATTGATAATAGTTTGATCATTTGTTCAATACATTTTTATAGCTGATAGTCATTGATAGTACTTTTTTATTCCTTTTAGTTTTACGATAATTTTGTGTGATATTTTTTTCTTTTCAACTTGGTCTGAACATTTGTTAGATCATTCTTTTTTCAAATAACTTTGCTGGATATTTATTTTATGATTCTGTCTTAAAACAACTTTGACTGATCATTTTGTTTGGCAGTTTTCAGCTTACAATTAGTATACAATTTGTCTGATATTTTATTTAGTCATTTGTGTCATTATTTCTTTGATATTTTCCTCTAAAATAATGTTAGTATATAACAAAAAGTTGTCTGGCATTTATTTATATATATTTGCCTTATACTAGCTTTGTCTGATCATTTTGTTTGTTTAAAATAAAATCTTTATTATGCATTTGTCTGATTTTTTTATTTAATCATTTGTCATATAATTTGTTTATATTTTTAACAATAACATTATCTGCTCATAATTTAAGTCTATAATCTTTCTGTTCATTTGTCTTACAATGACTGTATCTAACCATTTTATTTAATCTCTTGCCTGATCATTGTTTTCACACAATAATGATTTCTGATCATTTTGTTAGACTATTTTTTATTTCAACACGTTTGTCTGATCATTTGCTTGATCATTTGTCTCCAATAACTTTAATCATTTGTCTGATCATTTATTTTATTAATCACACAATAACTTTGATTAATTTGTTTGATAATTTTGTCTTTACCAATAACCTTGTCTGATCTTTGTGTGATCGTTTTACCCATAATATCTTTGTCTGATCATTCTGTTCGATCATATATTTTACCATTTGTTTGATATTTTAGTGTCAGTCAAGAAAACCCTGAGGTGGGGATGATAATACAGACATTTGATGTGTTTTTTATATGTGATTTTTTTTTTTACATAACTTTGATTTAATTGATCAAAAAAGTGCCTCAAATACTTAAAACATAAAAAAGTGTGGTAGCACTTTATTTTACAGTCCTGTTCCCCGTGTACATACTACAGGTACATCGCAAACATTTGAATATGGTGAAAAAAGTTCATTTTTTCTTGTAACTTATTTAAAAAAGTGAAACTTTCATAATATTTAGATTCATTAAATGTAAAGTAAAACACTTCAAACGTTTTTTCTTTTTTAATTTGGTTGATTAGAGCTTACAGCTAATGAAAGTCAAAAATCAGCATCTCAAAATATTAGAATATTTAAATTTAAGTTTCAATAATTGACCATCCATACAGTGAAAGAAATTCATATTAAATGGGAATATCTCTGACCGCAAGCTTTCTGTTTCAAACACTTGGGGAGTCACCACAATAATGCATCAAGGTCATCACACTCAGAACAGGGCTGCTGAAACACTTGCTGCAGCGATGGTCGATTATGTTGATTATAAAAAATACAGCATAAGTGCGATGCATCGCATAGCCACGCCCATTGACAACTGCCCATATTTAACACAAACAAGGCTCTAGAGCAGAAGGTAAAGGCTAGTATGGCATCATCACTTCACTTCATAGAGCGTTCATAGAGCATTCTATTATTATACGACCGTCAGAACCGCATATATAGCCGAACTGACGCCTTTACATTGTCAGCATTCACAAATGCATTCAAAGCTGCGCTGAATGAACGATAACAGCACGGGACATCGAGTTGCCTATATGATCATGACGGGTTAATGCACTCACAGAGACGAAGGAGAAATGATTCGCGCTCATCTTAAGATCCAACGGAGCTGCCGTCAGTGCAGTCACGTGGGTGCGATCGCGAGAGCTCAGAGAAGCGCGCACCAAACGCGTTCACTGCACTCGCCAACAAAGCATTAAAGTCATTGTTAGTTATTTAGCTGTGTGATGGATAGGACAAGCCTCGACTGGGCTCGTTTATTTAAAAACAGGCTGTCAGCTGTGATAAAACTTCCCGGTGTTATGACGCCATTTTTGATTCTGTCGGTCTAGTGTCCTGAATGCGGTTATGACTTCAGCAGTTCATTCATATACAGATATGTATTCAAGCAGATGTTTTAATCTGACGAATAAATAAAACCTTTCAAGTCTCTCACCTGTAAGTAACTGCTGTCAGTCCCAAACAGAACTGTGAATGCACCATAATGTGCATTTCTATTGATTGTATCACTGACCTGTAATTTTCTCTTTCTTTCTTTCTTTCTTTCTTTCTTTCTTTCTTTCTTTCTTTCTTTCTTTCTTTCTTTCTTTCTTTTTATTAATTATTTATTGTTATTATTTTTCTTTTTATCTTTTCTTTGTTTAATTTTTTACTTATTTTTATAATTTTTCTCTCTTTCCTTATTTTTATTTATTTTTATTTTTCTCTATTTTCTTATTTTTATTGTTATTTTCTTTCATTTTTATTTTTTATAAATAATTTATTGTTGTTATTTATTTTTCTCTCTTTTCTTGTTATTATCTTTCTTTATTTATTGTTACTTTCTTTCCTTATTTCTTTTTTTATTTATTTTATTTTTTGTAAAGTATTAATTATGAGAAAAGGTTTGAATAAAATAAAAGATTAATAGCCGAATTTACTGTTATTATTTATTGATAGTTTAACTAAAGAATTCATCAACTGATGAGAAAATAATCAATAGATTAATTGAAAAAAAATCGATAGATTAGTCAATTATTTTATTTTTTTACGATAGATTAGTCGTCAATTAAAATAATCGTTGGCTGCAGCCCTAGAATCATCTTACCTGGGCTAAGGAAAAAAAAATAACTGGACTGTTGCTTAGTGGTCCAAAGTCCTCTTTTCAGATGAAAGCAAATTTTGCATTTAATTTGGAAATCAAGGTCCCAGAGTCTGGAGGAAGAGTGGAGAGGCACAGAATCCATGTTGCTTGAAGTCCAGTGTGAAGTTTCCACAGTCAGTGATGATTTGGGCTGCCATGTCATCTGCTGGTGTTGGTCCACTGTGTCCACAACGCAGCTATCTACCAAGACATTTTAGAGCACTTCATGCTTCCTTCTGCTGACAAGCTTTATGGAGATGCTGATTTCATTTTCCAGCAGGACTTGGCACCTGCCCACACTGCCAAAGATACCAAAAGTTGGTTCAATGACCATGGTGTTACTGTGCTTGATTGGCCAGCAAACTCGCCTGACCTGAAGCCCATAGATAATCTATGGGGTATTGTCAAGAGGAAGATGAGATACCAGACCCCAACAATGACCTGAGGCCGCTATTAAAGCAACCTGGGCTTCCATTACCCGAGCAGTGCCACAGGCTGATTGTCTCCATGCCACGCCGCATTGATGCAGTAATTTATGCAAATGGAGGCCCAACCTAGTATTGAGAGCATAGAAATGAACATACTTTTCAGAAGCCTGACATTTCTGTTTAAAATATCTTTTTTTATTGATCTTATGTAATATTCTAATTTTCTGAGACACTGAATTTTGGGTTTTCATTATCTGTAAGCCTGAATCACATTTAATACATGTGCGAAATGTAATCTCACACGCACGAGAAGCACAGCTGTGTTTATAACTAAACAGATATTGCACCCAATTCAAGACAGCAGTCTAAAACAGTTCATATAAAAGCCCACTTCAGGAATGAACAAAGTTGCATCGATGAGTTTGAAGTGGTGTTTGTTTGACAAAACAGAGCAAACGGAAAGAGAAAGCGCAATCTATGGCTATTATTAGCTCCCTATATAAAGCATACTGACAGAAAGGCAGAAATTATTGCAGTTTATCTGTCAGTCAGATGCGAGTGAGTTTCATTACTACAACAACAGCAGTGTGTTCTTTCGGAATCACCCTGGGTCCAATTCAATTAACATAAAAAAAATTGACGTGTGATTAAAGGGATAATTCACCCAAAAATGAAAATTCTTTCATAATTTACTCACCCTCAATTAGTTCCAAACATGTATGAATTTATTTGTTCTGCTGAACACAAAGGAAGATATTTTGAATAAAGTTTGTAACCAGACTGTTTTGGGGAAATATTGACTTCCATAGTAGGAAAAAAAATACTTTACTTTTTTCTTTGATTATTTAATGAATACAAAGTTAAAAAGAACAGCATTTATTCAAAATAAAAAGCTTTTCTCACAGTATATACTATCACCTTTTATCCATTTAACACATCCCTCATAAAAAAAAATAAAAATACTGACCCCAAACTTTTGAAACACATATTGAAACACAAAATTTATATTTTGAATAAACACTTTTGTACTTTTTATTTATCAAAGAATCCTGAAAATGTGTCACAGGTCCCAAACAATAGGCACGTTCGACTTTAAGCAGTGCTGCATAGAATGGTCAGTGTATTACATTTATGCATTTAGCAGACGCTTTTATCCAAAGCGACTTACAGTGCATTCAGGCTATAAATTTTTTGTCAGTACATGTGTTCCCTGGGAATCAAACCCACGACCTTTGCGCTGCTAACGCAATGCTCTACCCACTGAGCCACAGGTACACAAAGGACCGCAAGAGCCATTCGAAAGCATAGGAACCACCTGCTCTCTTATCGCTCTCGCGGTACTTTGATGTCATACACTGACCATTCTATGCAGCACCGCTTAAAGTCGAATGCACCTAAGATTAAGCAGCAAAACTGTTTCCTACATTGATTATAAATCAGCTTATTAGAATGATTTCTGAAGGATCACGTGACACTGAAGACTGGAGTAATTATGCTGAAAAGACAGCTTTGCTTCACAGGAATAAATAATATTTTAAAATATATTAAAATAGAAAACTTTTATTTTAAATTACAATACTATTTCAAATAGATACAGCTGTCAGACCTGTGTCCCCATGTCCTGTGTTTGCCCTCCTCTCGTGCCAATTTTGGTCAGTTTCCTGTTCTCAGCATTAGTCTTTCGGATGAGACGTTAAACCGAGGTCCTGACTCTCTGTGGTCATTAAAAATCCCATGGCACTTCTCATAAAGAGTAGGGGTGCAACCCCGGTGTCCTGGCCACATTCCCTCCACTGGCCCTTGTCAATCATGGCCCCCTTATAATCCCCATCCACTTGATTGGCTCTATGACTCTCTCTCCTCTCCACCTGTAGCTGGTGTGTGGTGAGCGTACTGGCGCCGTTGTCCTGTGGCAGCCGTCGCATCTTCCAAGTGGATGCTGTGCACTGGTGGTGGTTGAGGAGAGACCCCCCCATATGATTGTAAAGCGCTTTGGGTGTACAACAATACACAATAAAGCGCTATATAAATGCATCATTCATTCATTCATTAGTTAAATTTCTTTCGAGCCGTGTGTCTTTATTTATCCAATTACTCCACTGTTTATATGCCATGTGTTTCCCTGAGTCTAGTGTCTGCTGTTAAATGTCATTTATATGTCTTCCTGTGTTTCTCTGTTGGAGTCCCTGGTTATTGTACAATTAAAGATATTATATTTGAGTTTATTTCCGTGTCTCCTTGCTCCTGGTGACCATGACAACAGCATTGATGAGCATAAGAAACTTCTTTAAAAAAATCTACTTATCCCAAACTTTTGAACTGCAGTGTATTATACTGTAAAAAAAAATAAATCTCAGGTAACCTAAAATGTACATCATTTCATTAAAATCAAGGGTCAAATCAAATAAAAATAGCACATTAATGTTAAAAGTTTCACACTTTTTTTGTGTGTGCGCTGTACAGGTCTGGTATAAAGAATATTTTTGCTCAGGTGACCGAAATGTCTGCCCAATAGAGAAAAGTTTTGCTCAGCAATAAAAAAAAAATAGAGGGAACATTGACAGTAAGTACATGTAAGTGCAGGTACTGTAAAATGAAGTGCAACCAAAAGTGTCAGAATACAGAAATCAATATTTGTATTGCTGACTAAACTCTGAACTCATAACTTAATTGCTTGCTCTGGTGTATGGTTTATGATTTTTTTTTAAAGTACAGTACGCTACTGAAAATGTAATTGTGGTCTTATCATAAACTGACAGCTAAACAAACAGAAGTGTGCAAAGAATACAGGATGTGTTCAATGTGTACACACGGTAAACCATGTTAAATTGAAATGATTACCGAGATACAGTAAAACACTTGTCGTTTACACATTAAAACATGCAAATATCTAAATTGACCTGCCATTAATATAATCCTGACGTATTATATTCAATATCTTTATAATGAATACGCCGTGCAGTGACTAACAACACAAACCTAGGGAACATTATTTTTGAGTGAACTGTTCCTTTAAGCACAAGATTTCATATCAAATTCACAATCTTGCTATGACCCTGGCCGTGCCGTTCATGGGAGAGTCTCATGTAGCCAAATTCCCTTCGCCTGCACTGCTGATTGACACAGCATGGAAGTTCGCTCTGGCGGGAATGAGCCTGATTCCGTATCATTTAGGCTTATCACGAGTGAATATGCTTTCAAAGGCCCATGGGGCTACAAAGAGAGCTTTGAGGAGACGGACAGGGACAGCTGCTCTCCAGGAACCCTGGCAAGCAAGTCTGCACTTTCTCGTTCCCATCTGCAATTGCTTTTCAGGGGTGGTTCAGCTGATCAACGGGTGAATTTAAAAGCACTGGATGATGGAAAAGTAATTGCCCTCGCTGTGAAAATAGCCAATGCACGTTGTATCACTTATTCACAGTGAATGGGGAAAAATATAGTGCTCTAATATATATATATATATTTTTTTTTTTACTGTGATTTCTAAGTGCAGAGAGTGAATAATTTGCATTGCTCAAGAGAACTATCTCTTTGCGCGGTGGGGAGGCCACATCCAGCTGTTAGCGCTATTGGGATTTGGAGCTCATAGTTGCAGTTCTCTTGTACACAGACAAAAGCTTTTTAAAAGCCATGTCAAATTCAAGAGTTACAAGCCATTTAACTTCCTGAAACTAATGCGAGTACAAATTTATGCAGTTTGATCTCATGCTTGCTCTTCGGTATTCTTTCGTAGAATGTTTAGATAGACAATAAAACATACAATACTGACATACTGAAAAAATCTACAACAAAAAAACGTTTTAGACTGGTCAGAACTGATATTGCTGGACTGGACCACCACCGTAGGTGTCCAAATTCAGTTCACAATCAAACAATGGGACTTTAATTTAATAATGATGTAGAAATCTGTAACAAGGTTCGTAGATACGGGAAGGAAGGAGGCGGGAACCGGCGAACATTGAAAGACATTTAATAATCAAATAAACAAACATAACAGAAAAGCGACAGCCCCTCACGGACGACTGCCGCACACAAAACACAAACCAAAACTCCAGGCCTGGTCCTCTCTCTCTTCCACTGTCGTCACTCCTCCTTTTATTCCTTCCGTAGCTCCTCCGTGGGACTCGAGACCGGTGAGTGGCGCAGGTGTCATTCATTAGCATTCACTCCACCGGCCTCGCTCCGTTCCCACGGCTCTCGGCCCCGCCCCACTCGCCACAAAATCATTTTGAGAAAGAGACTTTGAATTACAAAATTACTTGAACTAAAAATAATTGTTTATTCTGATAGCAATAACAGTTAAATGTTACAGTTTATTAAAAAGTGACTCTTTTATACAATATTGTTTTTCATCCTTTAACTGCACCCTACTAAAAAACTAAATAAAAAGTAATATGTTTAAAATACATGTATTTCAAACTAAGTATAGTTCAAATCTATTAACTTTTTTACTGACATATTGCTCGGGACTCACTGATATAAAAATTATAATTAAACTTTATTTGGAGTACTACTTGTGCACAATGCACATTTCTTAATATTAAGCCTAAAATGTGTTTTAATGTCATTGTTGATGAGGATTGTATGATCTTTGAAGAATATCAGTCTTTAAATGCAAGATATTTAAAGTATACTTACAATAGTTCCACTTAAGCATAATTAAATATACTTCAGTATATCTTCAGTTGGACTTCAGCACTACTTTGCACAATTAAAGTGCATTAAGTACAAAATTAGTTGTTAAATTTAGCAGACTTTAAGTATAACAGATGAGTATACCAAAAGTACAATTGGGTATTAAGTACATACATATGTAAATGTATTTGTAGTGTTCTTAGCATGAAATAAATGTATTCTAAATACATTTTAGTATATTTTGTTTATCACTAGGGTGGTCAATGAAATGCACAGCCTCTTGTGTCATGTTCCTGTGGCTCAATGGTAGAGCATTGTGTTAGCAGCGCAAAAGGTTGTGGGTTCGATTCCCAGGGAACACACATACTAACGAAAATGTATAACCTGAATGCACTGTAAGTCGCTTTGGATAAAAGTGTAAATGCATACATTTAAATGTAAATATTGCTTTATTATAATCAATACTGTAGTACTGTATGGATACATTATCACAAGTATATTGTGTAGTTTTCTTTTTAATATTTTGTCACTTTTCACTTGCCACGTCGTACTTTATATGGTACATAATATATATAGACATCTATACTTACACTCTGTATAAACTATGCTATCTCTGACCCATAACCCATATTGATTTTGCATTTATTTATGGCTTATTTAATATAGTGTGTATTTTTTACAGTGCAGCATCGCTCACTAAACTTGGCTTGTTGAAATTCATTTTATTTATGTTATGTAAGAATGCCTATAATACTCTATGGGTAATTCAGTGTGACAGTTTTTATGCCGCTTAAAATATAATTACATATATTATGATCTATTTATTACAGACACTTTGCTTGCATTTAATATACTTTATGTGTATATGAAATCATGCATGGCCATCAAAATAGGACGAATCATCTTTGACTCATAAAATAATTAAATCATATGAAGGTTAATACTTATTATTGAATGCTAACACTTGTGTAAACAAGCATTAAATAAATAAAAAAATATCTGATTTACAGAAAAAAATCATAATATAATATTTTGAATTTATTGTTACAAAAATATTTGTTGTAACATTAAATATACTATACTATATTTTTAATGTGTGTGTGTGTGTGTGTGGACATTAAAACAGTGCTGCATAATTGTGATGGGTAAAGAGAAGATATCAAATAAAAACATAATCTGTATTGAGTGAACTGGGACAAAGCATCTTTGAACATTTAAATCATTTAATGTTTTAAAGCAAATACAGTTTACTTCACTGGGTCAACACATGTGAACAATATATATATTTTTCATATCATTACCGACCTCAGCAGACATACATTCACATGGCTGCATGAAGACAAGATCTTTCTTTGTTTTTTTGTTTGTTTGTTTTGTTGCAGTTATGTACAAAGTCATTGTAATGCATCAACCCCACATCTCTATACAGAACCCATTAACATATCAAAACCTATCTACCCAAGTCCACGTCGAAGTAGATTTATGGCAATAAGCTATACATCTCCAGTCATCTGAGCTGTCTAATTTGTTTTCTAGTTCAGCTTGCAGTCAATGTCCAGACTTGAAACTCCTCCGTTTCTGTTCCCCTAAGATACAGTAAACCCAACTATACTTTCCAAGGTACATACATTATTTACAGTGGAATGTCAGGCATTGAAGAGGGCAGTTAGAAAGACATTAGATTAAAAAATAAAAAAAAAAAAACATATGAGGGAATAAAAAGCAGTATTTTGTCTTTGAAAAATATTTAAAATAAAAGAACATAATAAAAAAAGACAAAATATTATTTTCTTAGTATGCCCATGCGCTTATGCAGGCTATTTAATGTTGCTAGAAGCATCAACATCAACTGATCCAGCAGACAGACTAATGCATGAAAAGAAAGAAGCTGATATGGGTCATTAAGATTAATTATAGTCAATTGAATTCTCTTATTTGACATTTAAAGCCATAATAGCCATTTGACAAATGGGTAACTTGTGCTTAGCTTGAGAAAACATACACAAAAAAGAACCCTTAATTAACAAAAACCTGGGAGCACAGGGGTCAATGAAAAGAATGAAGGAGAAATGAAAGCAATACAAAATTATACAATTAACAACTAATTAAACTTCTGGAACAAAAACTTGTGCTTTAGCTTAAGTGATGTCAGTCTCTTTAATCGCAGCCATGATTATGTAGCAGTTTTAGAGTTGTGAGCTGGTTAACAAAGAGCTGACGGACCAGCGATGGGATGCTTTTGTATTTTGTCATCATATGAAGCAGAGAGTGAATATTTGTATTCATGAGGGTTTAAAAAAACCTGGTAAAACTGCTTTTATAATACTTGAGGTCCAGGTGATGTGCTTTTCACCACACTGGCCAACTTGTGTAGATTGATATGTGTATCATGCGTTTGTTGTAAAATGTACAGTGAGGGCAGACAATAACTTTAAAAAAAATCAACATGTACAGGATTTATATCTAAAAAAAGTAAAACCTTACATCTCACACGTCATAGGCACTGTAATTTGTATAACTTTACACATTGACCTTACTAATCTAAAATACAAGGTTTGTTAAGCAACAAATGACGTTTTTCATTATGTGGTCCGTTTTAGGTCAGATCAAGATGTGCATGAGGTCTACTATCAAGGTTTTTATTCATTTGTAGCTTAGGTGCAGATATTATGCAGCCTGATTATGCATACTGATTACAAAAAAATGTATAGCCTGAATGCTCTGTAGTCGCTTTGGATAAAAGCGTCTGATAAATGTCAATGTAAATGTATTATTATATATTACGACGTTCCTCATGGGACAGACCACAAGGAATCTGCTGCTGCAAGTTCTAGTTTGTTTATTATGTGTTTTTGTTTTTTAAATGGCTTCATTTACCAGCTTTAATGCATGTCATCATTTTTAAGTCCCTTCTGCAGATTTTTTAATGCAAAAATGCCACCAGATTCCATGAGGGCCTGCTTACCTACAGTTAGGTGGGCGTTCATCTGGAGTTCCCCATGTTTTCAAGTCAGCCTAGATTGTCTGTGTGAATACAGTGGTTCAGCATCCTAATCTCTCGTCTTGTAAAGAGCCTAGTTTAAGGCAGGCAAGGGAATTAAATATTTCATGGACAAGCCATGATAAATTCTACTAATGCATTTTTTGAGTCTAGAAATAGATATGAATACAGTTAGGGAGGTTATTTTTCTCTGGAAGTAAAATCATTTATTGGAAAATTGCCTACCCTTTTGCAAACACCAAACCCTTTTGTAAAAAGTGTGATAAAAGCTGAATCAAACAAAGAGCGATTAAAAAAGACATACATGCATTAAAAAGTCTTGAATGCTTGTACATTTTTGCAGTCAAACAGGTATGTCAGGGCTTTGATGAATATCCATTTTATTTATTCAAAAACATACTAATTTGAAGCCAACAGATCTGCTCCTTATAGAGGATCAGGAAGGATTTGGAAAGGAATCCAGGCTTTGCCGCAGATCCTGTGGTTTCAGAGATCCAGCAGTACATAACAAGCCTGTCTGTGATGCCTAGTTGCTGTCATGTTTACCTCCGATTTCACTTTGGCTCGAGACTTTTCCATAATTTCATTTCTGTGCTTTTACCGCAACCTACTTTTGGAAAAAACTACTTCCATCAAAAGGCTCTATATGGTGGTTGACACAAGCGCTACACGCATGTGCCGTAATCTCCTGTGGAACTAAACATTACCACTGAACCTGTTCATATTTACAAGATCTTAAAACATTTTGACCACTCCACATCACCAACTCTAAATAACACACACCCTGTCTTTATAACAACACCACATTATACAGGATTATCCTTTTGTGTCTTAAGAGTTTCAGAGGAAATGGATTTTGGAAAGCATCGCTGTGATAACACTACATGTGATGGCACATCCGAGGAGGATCTGTGGATGGAGACTGACTAAGACTGGCATGGAGAATGAGGGGCGGGTAGGTGGGTGCAGTATATGTGTCTAGGCCCCGTTCTCCATGCTCGACTGCAGTGTGCATATGACTAACGCTTCAGATGTGTTCTCTCAGGGTAGCTGGGTCTTAAAATAAATACTGTTTTTGGAGAGCTGTCAGAACCCACAGGCTTTTTTGTTCCTTTGGATTGTACGCTTCCAGGCTATACCACATTTTCAGACCCCTGGATCTACCTTCAGGGATGTTGGGAGTGGCGTTTGTACCAAGAACCACAGGATTGTGATGTTTCCATAAAACACAATAGTGCTAATGCAACCTTTGACTTCGTAATGACACATGTAGGGGCGGGAATAATTATTTTACTATTTAGTTCCACATTTTATGGTAACCAACACTCCATATAAAAACAAGATTATATAAAAATGAACAAAACCTATGATTAACATGAAAGTAATGGTAATATGCTAATGAGATAATACAAAAACAAGACAAACAATAACAAAATAATCATACATCCAGTGTAAGACTTTCACAACATGATCAGCAATATACCCCTTTCCAAAACAGTTACAGTATCTTTTTATACATTTAATACATTTATAATAACAACAAAATGAGACAAAAAGGATAATACACTGTAATATTTTCAAGCGACCTGCCTATCCAGCCTTACTGGATGTTGATTGGCATCAGTCTGTTGAAAACCTCTTGCTGTTGTAGCAGGTTCATCTAAAAGCGTGTGGATGTGTAATGATGTTGTCTTGTTGATGCTGCGAGTTATTTTTCTACAGCTGTTTATTTCGATGGGCTCTGATGGGGCGGATGTTACTGGGTCAGGGGTGGGATGTGCAGATAGGGATAAACACATGGAGGAAGGGTTCTAGTGATGGGTGGAGGTGGATGGGTGTGGTCGGATGCAGGAGAGGGAAAAAAGGTAGTTGATCTTTTTTTTCTCTTGACGTTTGCATGCCACTCTACACATACCACTCTTTCTTTGAAATAACAGAGCCATCGGTTTGGGAGACCATGTCGTCGGCGATCTCAGGCTCGGGGTCGTACTGGAAGGCGAGAGTCCGTTCGTCATAATCGCGACTTTCACCTTCGTCTACGGTAAAATAGGGTCTCTTCAGATCCTCAGAGTTGCCGTCGAAATCCCGATCACCGCCCTCGAAACCACCGGGCCACTAATTTGTGCCGGTTTCTTTTCATCGTCCGAGTCGTCGGGGTATTGTAGATCCTTAGGCATCGGAGGATGAGCGGGCATGCCGCCAGCCTTGCTGTATCCGTTCCCGAACACGTGCTTTTTGGTGCTGTAGTCACCCTTAAAGGTGCGCTGACGCCGCCGCAGGAAGAAGACGAGCAGTGCAATGGCAGCCACCAGCAGGGCCACCCCGCCGACCGCGCCGCCGATGACAGCACCGGAACTATGCTCCTCCAGTGGGATCTCACGGCCAAAAGGCGGGGAGTTAGGGAATTCTGGGTAGGAAAACACAGATGGAAGGGGAGAGTGTGTCAGTGCTCTGGTGGGAAGGAGGTGCATTTGTGCAGGTGCTCATTTTTGATGAGGAAAGGAACATAGTGTAGGAGAAAGAAAAGGGAAGAAAGGAAGGAGCCCCCGCCCCATACCCACAACCACCCTCCCACCCACTCCCACAAAACCAATCCATTATGACAGCTTAACACAGAAAAGCAAGAGCTGAATGTTTAGTCTCATCGTGCCTTTTATGTAAGGAACACAAGAACAAGCACTCAAACTATTTTATAAGCAAAGATAACAATCAAAAGTCTTGAAATGTAGGGTGCCTGTACACTAGAGCAGGGGAGCAATGTTTTCATTTAGTGTGCATTGGGACCAGTTTCTAATACCCAACTAACATGTTGTTTTCTGCATATCGGTTGTACCATATTGCTTTAGCTTTGGGTACAAAGTTACATAAGGACAACATTTGAACCCTGGAAGGTATTATTTAAAATATTAAATCGGATTGACCTAATACTACAACCCATTCTCACTCATAAGGCACCAAGAACTGAAGCACCTTGAGCTTCACTATTAAGGTACACCTAGGCTAAAGGTCTCATCCAGCCCTGCTCCTATAGAGATACAGTGTCGTCCTGCAGATTTCAGCTCCAACCCCAATCAAACACACCCAAACCAGCAAATCAAGGTGTTCAGGGTTACTTGATAATTACAGGAAGGTGCGTTGGTGCAGGGTTGGAACTGAAGTCTGTAGGACTGGACTTGGAGATCCATGCCCTAGGTGTCACTATATCAACGAACTTGGAACTCCATTGCTTACAATTGCTTGCCTTATTCAACAGATTAAGACTGATTCAACATCTATCACAAAAAACTAATTATACCACAATTTATAGTTAAATGACAAGAAATTATTGAGGTTTTTCAATGGGCTTCCTAAGTCATTATAGCAACTGATGTATACCTTCAGCATCCTAATAGTGATGCTAAATGCACTTAACCATGCTTTAGTTTTTGCCTCCTTGGGAATGAGAATGGTGTTTAATTGGTGTTACAGTAAATGTTAAAACTTTTGGTTGCTTTACTTTCTAAAACTTTTGTGTTTTTTTCTGATATGTCCTTGTGCGTTGCACAACCATTATTGAAAATAATTGATTAGAAGTATTGTCTGACTTAGCGTAAACTCTAGTGTGTAGGCGCCCTTGATCATTTAAGTTATTCACTGCAACACTTTAATCCGTCTGGAGGTAAAGCTTGCGTTAAAAGTAACAATCATCACCGATACACTTAGCACGATAACAATAGACCAGACAGCTCTTTAATTCTGAGCAACCTCAAAAATTACGATTCAACATAAGTACAGGTGGCTTGCACTTGAAGCTCATGACCTTGTTGGCTTATATGGAATATATTTTTATAGCGCACTCTTTTATTCTCTTAAACCATTCATGAAATAAATGTATTTTTTTTACTCAATGCATTAAAGAATAGATAAAGAATGTGAATGCTGCAGGTGAAAGGCAAAGAGAGGACTACCACTTTCAAAAGTTCATAAAGTCTTTCTAATGAGTGATGTGGTTTTTACAGACATGCTGGAACACGAATCCCCTGCAAGGCTACTGTACATGGCTACAGCTGACACACAGCTTGTGGTTTTGTTTTCAAAGCACACAAAAGACATGCATCCAACAGAAAGCAAGGGACACAGCATGTAATAAGCCCATGCAAAAAGCCAGTAAACCATTTCTTAAAAGTACCCACAGCATTGAGATTTGCAAACAGCAATTTGAGTTGAAGAAGTAATTCACACATACTCACACACATACACAAAAGCAAGACATGCAACTTTTTCAGCATTGGATCATTCACAATTGCTGGATTAGCAGCTTACATGCGGTTTCTAAAGGCTTTTCGTTGTGTGGCCCTCCTTTTAAACATAACCAAACCGCTCCAAGCACTACAATAGGTCAGTGCAAAAATCTGCCAACACTCAAATATAAAACATAACCAAGGGAGTCTCTAAAATTAGGTACATTGAGACAAAGCAACAAGCTATCCTATTTTAGACTTTTTCATGTCTTTGTCATGTCCAAAATCCCAATCAAAATCAGAATGTCTGATTGGATCTGACTGTCCAACAATGTCTTCTATGAGCTCCTTCAAACTGCAACACATGTGTCTTTCACACGACAACACAACAGTTGTGCATTGTTAGCAGCACAACTCGACATCTGACAACGACTAGGCAGTAGACGCTAGACACCCTGCACCATATTTCCAGTCTGAAGTCTATGCCATTTACATGTGCTAATAGAATATGCCGGTTAAAAAGGTCAGCGGCTGCATTGTGAAGGTTTCCGACTGCCTTATGTGACAGTGACTTATTGAATATAGGCAGTAATAAGGCGGTCAGGGTGAGATGCATTTGACATATTCCAGCTCTTAATGAGCTTTCGTTCTAGACCTGGCAGAGCACCATCTGGTACCTACCACACATGCGGTGATGGTCAGATATTTCTCATTGACACACTCAGACAGCTTGTGAAGGATTGCAGTCATAAAAGGCAAAAACCTCTAGGGGTTTAATCCATCTTGTCCTTTAATCTAAGAATATAAAGTTAAATGCTAATAGGGAAGGGAAAAGGCATAGCATACTTTCAGAGGATACACAAAGAGCACACATAAAAAACTTTTCTAGCTACACAAGCTCACGTTCACATATTGTTGCCTTTCGAAATATGTGCAATTCATAACACAATGCTAGAGCGATTATTCTTTGTAAAAAACCTTTTAAAAAAACATTGGCTTGCTGGTGTAAGCTGGTTTTGCAAGGCTCTTTATATATTTACTGTTGCATTTCATTTTTACACTTTTGTGAGTAGCTTAATTAACCACTTATCTCTGTCAGGACACTCCTGTAAAATACATGTTTAATCTCAAGGTTTCTTTCCTGGTAAAAAAAAGGTCTAACAACAATATAATGGGCTTTTAAACGATTTCATTTCCTGTTTTAACTCCATTAAACCATTATTTCAAATTCTCAAACACCTCTCATTAATGTTAATGGCAAATGTTAAGGCTAACAGGCTGCCGTTTCTCATATTGGGGGGTCAAGGGAACAATTTGACTTCTGAAGTCTTTCTCTCAAGTTTAATTACTGTGACACTCCACGGCTAAAGCCATTCAACCACAGCAACCCATTTATGTATACTCTACCTCCCTCTCTCTGCTTTTCCTTCCGCTGCTCTTTCTATTCTAGGTTTAGTCAGCGAGTGTCCACACTGTGGTTTGGCCGTCGGTGGTGCGACCACTCTCTCAGCTATCAGCTCTCAAGTATTAATCTGGCCTTTAATGGGATTAGACGAACTGGGGGGCTTCATTATACTGAGAGAGAGAAATCCACAGGACTGGAAGAGTTGAAAGGACCAGTCTTCTTCCTCTAATTCGTTTCCTCTTTCCTTCAGTGCACCTTTCTGTCAGTATCTCCTCAGCTCTCGCTCCATCACTCTAATTGGTAAACTCGTTTTGTGCCCCTCATTCTTTTCCTGCTGAAGGCTTGTGTTTATACTGCAACTATATTTATGACACACCATAACTAGCTGGAACCAGAAAGAAGGATTAAAACGGCAAAATGACCCCCATGAAAAATGATAGCAGATTATTTCAAACTGGAGGCCCTTATGAAGCCTATAAACATTTGCCACCCAAGTGGGGTTTTCTGAAAACATACAAATTAATATGGAAAAACGTGGCAGACTAAAATCTTTATCAATATAAAATCTGAATGAAATGAAAAATAATGCATGTTAGACGGGTACATACATTATTATAAGAATAGTTTTGTCATTCGGGCAAGTGTTATTTTAGTATCATTGAGATAACTAATTGAGATTTAATTTTCATTATTAATGGTTTGAATAATTTTTGTTACTTTTTTTGTTGTCATTTTTTTAAAAAATTTTGGTTGTCTTAATTTATACATTTTTTTAAAACTACATTATTTTGTCATACATTTCTACGATTTTTTTAAGACAAAACAAGCTGCTTTCAATATTTATTTTCCCACAAAATGTGTTGCTCCACCGGAGAAGGCAGATTTATTTATTTTTTCTGAAAGGGAAAAATTTCCATTGTATTTCCATTTTATTTATTATTAGCATTATTTTTCTCATTCTATTCAAGTCAATTACGTCCAAAAACTATTTGGTTACCCACATTCTTCAAAATACCATGTTTAATGTAACAGAAGAAAAAAAAATATAAAAAAAAAATACTTGAGGGTGAGTAAATAATTGACAAAAATAATTTTTGTGTGAACTATCTCTTTAAAATTTTTATTTTGCGCATGCGCGCATCAATATCGCATACTTTTTCTTACGCTGAACAACACTATTGAATGTATCTGCATTACTGTGAAGGGTATGTTTAGGGTTGGGGTAGGTTTAGACTTTAATAAAACACAATCTAATAGGTAGAAAAAAAATATTTATTGTTGGTTTCCGGTACTAGATGTATCCCTTCTATCCACAACCGCAAATATAACACATAATTACTGTATGTGCATTACTGTAAGGGTAGGTTTAGGGTTGTGGTAGGTGTATACATTAATAAAACATAATTTAATAGGTAGCATTTTTCGTTGTCGAATTGTACTACCCACTGTTTTAATGGGAGGTAGCAAAATCTGACAGAGTAGGACTAATCGACAGAACACCGGTTGAATGCTATAGATCCTTTAAAAGATCTTTAAAAAGACTCCATCAGACTCACAAGAGCTCTCTGATAAACAAAGGTATGGAGACTATAGATGAGGTCCTTGAAGACTTGATTTGCAAAGCTAATCAATGGCAGTATTCGCCTTACAGCCAAAGTACTGAGGCATGATGGGAAAGAAAAGATGTTCCCACAACCCACTTCACGATTCTCCATATCTGTCCTCATCTTCCTCAAAAACACACTTACTGCCCATCATTGACAAACCATTTTATTTTAACTGAACTATGGAAGCTCAATGCTAATACAGTTAGCATTAAGCTAGCAAGCTCTTGCTAAAAAAGGAAAACAAAAACAGCTACGCTATTTAAGTGTCATTACCTCAGGAACTATAACTTTCACATGCATTGCGTGTGGGCCTGTTGTTAAGGACTAATCATATCACCACAATGCTAATAATTCAGCAGTCTCTGGCTGCTTTTCTTCATCGGATGGCTTGGAAGCGGAGCGAGGTAACAGACACGTAGCATGGTTGCAAGAGGGGCGGTAGGGGATCTCAGACTTCAATGCCATGTCGCCAAAGGCTACACCTGTCAGAAGATAGATAAAACCTCACTCACAGTATGTCTCCAACTGCCCTGATACCATTAAAGCTGACAAAAGAAACTGCCTATTAACAAGCCTCTGGGAATATGCAGATACTGCCGTAACCTTGAGTTGCGTTGGACAAATAGAGCCCTGTTGAGATTAACTGGTCGAAGAACCATGAAAACCTCAATTCAATCAAAGCGCGTGGATTTATAATGTGTGACGTGCTGTGTTGCAGTCTTCCAAATTATATTTTTTGTTTGGCTAATCATTAACTGGCTTTGAAAAGCTGTGACAACGTTTTTTTTTCATCTCTTGCTGCATTTACATTTATCTACATTCATTTCCTTCCATACCAGCATGTCTACGTGAATGTGTATAATCTGTTGTGACAATTATTAGTACAGAAACACCATCCAACATATGTTCTCCGAGAAACGTGGAGGTAACATGTAAATTAAAACACATAAACAAACACTAAAGGGGGGTCGCACACCGGATGAGAAGCGCAGCGCCGCGTCGCGCCGTCTTTAAAATTCGAACACATTGTTTTCTATGTGTGTACGCACACGGCGCGTCATTCGCGTCTGTCCGTAGCGCCCAGCAACGACTCAGGACGCTGTTCAAATTCCTGCCGCACCCACAGAGCGCCATCGGCATTGTTTTATATTAAATAACATCATATTTGTCTCAAACCGTTGTTAATACATTATACCAAGATACCACTGCTGCAAAATACTGTACACATTAGTTTTACAGCTTGAATAAAATGTAACATATAGAATAAATGTATAATAAACGTAATCATATCTATTGAGACATTACATACGATTACAGCATAGCCCATGTAACAATTGTCTGTCGTGATTTCATTCTCGTTTGCACCAGGACACAACCGTTACAACACACTTCAGGTCATGTTCAGTATAGATTGTGCGCGTCTGGTGTGCGATACCTCGAGTTGTTCTAGACGTGGCGCTGCGTGGCGCAGCGCTGCTCGTTCGGTGTGCGACCCCCTTAAGTTTCCATGCTAATAAAAACACTGGCTTGAACATAAAGAACACGCATTCACAAAACACCATCAATAAATATCTTGAATAAAAAATATAGCCTATTTAAAATAAAAGTTTCAGTCTGTCAGGCGGCGGCCATCACTGTCATACATCTAAATGAGCTGATGAGCTGCTCTGCTCATCTTATGTGAGATTGAAGACACTTCTAAATTTAGCTCTCACCAGAGAGTGTGGAAGACGTGTGTGAAGCAAACAGCATTGTGCGAATGTACGGGTGTTTAGGTTGTAGTATGTGTGTGAGAGAAAGACTCCGGGGGAGTTCAGGGGTATGGATACTGTTGTTGTTTACTAGCTAAGGTGCGCTTTCTCACTCAGACACCTCCATGCTTTTGATCATAATTTAAGAATGATGTTCAAATTATTATTAATTAATCAACCAACACTACAGTGACTACATTAACAGTCAGAACACATTCGAAACCACATAGAAACGCCCTCACAATGACTTTCACAGGCAACGCCACTTATATTTTGTAGAGAAAATGTAAAAATGTACAAGTCTAGTTATTATCATTCATGAACAAAACTTCCCCTGAACTCATAATTGAGGTATCCTCAGTGGCACATTACATTCATTCTCCTCACTCTCCCATATCTTCGCACCATGAGAAAATTGAATTGTGTGATTTTGGCTCATGTGATGGAAATAACTATTGGTTTGGAGTATTTTTTTCTTTAACAAGAAATATGCTGTTGCTAAACCGAATGTAAAAGAGATTGGAAAATGTGACTATCATGGTCTTTCCTCTCTATGTTTAGTCAGAGCTTAAATATGGAATTTTATTTATGGAATATTAGGACTGTTAATAAACTGCACTAATTAATTGCTATTAATATAATTCATAATTTATCACTTTATGTTTGAAAGTGTTGAATATTGCTGAAATTTGACTAAATATTTAATCAAAATATAAGATATGATAAAGTACTACGTACAAACATGTGCTGCCTACACCTACCCTACACCTAAACTTACACAGGAGACGGTGCATTTCTATTTTCCTCAAAAAAACTCACTCTGTATGATTTATAACGTTTTAAATTATGGGACACTGAAATGTCCTCATAAATCACTTGTAATACTCATACCCATGCACAAAGTCCTCATAAACCACATAAACATGCGCACACACACACACACACACACACACACACACACACACACACACACACACACACACACACACACACACACACACACACACACACACACACACACACACACACACACACACACACACACACACACACACACACACACACACACACACACAGTTTTATTCTCTCTCTCTTTAGTCAGACCTCAAGTATGGAATTTTTTTTGTGGAATATGTTGAATACACTGCTATAATGAATTGCTATGAAACTCATACTGTTTTGTAGTTAATTTTGGAATTATGAATTTGCTACAATTTGACTAATTATTTTTCATCAATATGAAACTATTAATTATTTAATAATATAAAAATAAATAGATCGATCAACAAACCATTTGAAAATCTCGTCTGTTTACTAGGTGCTTGTTGGCTAGAGGTTTGCTGCTGTTTGATGTGTATGAGCGAGTCTACACAAGCAGCATCACAGTGCCGGAGTCCATTCACATTCCTAACCTCCATCACATCATGCTCTGATATTTCTACACAACAGAATAAATGTCCAGCTGAGGCAGGGAGACTAGATGAAAGTAAATATAAAGACAGGGTAATCGTGCACCAAGAGATGTGAGCGGAATATAGTGAATGAGCCAAAATAAGAGGGGGGATAGGAAAAAGAGAATTATATAAAAAGAGAGTTAGGGAGAGCCGGTAAAGGAGGAGGATATGTTTACTCAGTAATTCAAGTGAGAGACAGCGAGAGAGCGAGTGTGAGAGAGAGAGGCAGAGACAGAAATTGCTTGTTACTCTCCTGACTGGATTTGCCCACGGTTGTGAAGTCATGGAAATGTAATGCTGCCACAAAGGATAAATCCTCATCAGCGGGCTAAACTCAACAAGCAAACTTTCTCTCCAGAACACCACACAAAAGGCTCCTTCTCTCTCACTTTTCCTCCATCCTCTTACTAGCATGCTATCATTCCTTTCCTTTCTTCCTTACAAGGCTTTGCACTTTAGCCAAATATGGCCTAAAGGAATATCCCGGTTTTAATAAGAGTTACGCTCTGTTGAAAAGTTTTGCAATATGCTGCCAATTACCTCAGAAAATAATTTGACTTGTCCCTCAGTTTGTCACAATGACAGCTATGCACTTATTTATTTGTTTTATTTTTTATTTTTTTTCCAGTTAACGTTTATTGTGTTTCAAGTAATGCCATTTATTTTTATTTATAACTATGTATAACCACTTTGAGTCATATTGGTTTGGAACATGTGATTTAGTGAATGATTACAGTGTTTTTTTGGATGAACTGAGACTGTCTCTAAAATATTCAACCTTTAAACGTGAGTCTGCGCTGAGTGATAACATGACAGAAAACTGTTGACATGGAGAGATGATGACACATTCAAGGCTCTGACCTGAACTCGTGCTGGCATCCGCAGCTCACGAGAGATTTTCTCCAGAGAGCGGGGTTTGATTTTTAGACATCCTACTGAAGTGCTGGTCTAATCTCATTTAGTCGCGGCATCCTCGTATCAAACAATTTATCTTCCAGATGGAGTTCCTGTGGCTCAGTTGTTAGAATTGCGTTAGCAGCGCAGGGAATTCCCAGGGAACACACATGCTGACAATACAAATGTATAACCTGATTGCACTGTAAGTCGCTTTGGATAAAAGCGTCTGCTAAATGCATAAATGTAAATAACGGCACATGGGTGGCTCTTGCAGAACACGATAAAGGCATGGCTTGCTATTTCTAAGCTGATATGCATGAGATCTTGACCAATCAAGACCAAATTAATAATAATTTTAACAGATGAGCTGGGCTATTTGTCAAATGCAAACATGCCGTCTTCATCTGGCTGTCAGAAGCAGCTGATGTCAGGTGGGAAGAGAGGAGGAAGCAAGATGAGGAAGTGAGGCGAGCATCTACTGTTGCTTATATTTAGGGTTAGAGAATCAATTCCTCAAATAACCTTAAGTGTTAAACTTGAACACATGCCATATGTTTAGCAGATTGTGTTGCATACATTAAATCTCTTTTTAAAATGTAATTTGGTGTAACAATCAAGTAAAAGGTCATATCATACTTTCCTTAAACCTTGAATGCACCATTATTCTATTCTATTTTTTTAATATATTTTATTATTTATAAAAAATTATCAATTAATACAAAAATAAATAATAATAATTAATTAATTACAAAAATGTAAAAAATAAATGTTGGAGAGTCATATGAGTCATACGACTGACCTTGGCTTGTCAAAGTAAAATTATTCGGAAATTTTAAGGATTAATTGGCCCTGGCATGATTAACCATGATATTAACTATAACTATGATATAATGACTGTTTTTTTTTTGCTTCATTTGCCCAGCAAAATTCTTTGAAATATAATCAGTAATACGATTAGGTGCCAACCTACTCAATAAGGTTTGTTTATTTGTTTGTTTTCATTATTTTAAAGTAAAAACTAATATGTATAATATATAATATAAATAAATAAATACAACTAAAAATAATATTTATAATAATACAAAATAAGTATTATTATTTAATATGTATTTATTTGTATTATGCTTATCGCAGATATGTATTCAAATCATTGTGTTTATGAACTGCATGTTTTATGTATTTTTTTAATAAATGAAAAGACAGATCATGTCATTGATCCTTATGCAAATTAATCAATGTTTGGTTAAGAACAATGGACCCTTTTCACAAGACTGTGATGACGCGTTTAACGGTCATCAGCATCGTAAATCCTCAGAAGTTTTTCATATTTGTATTTTTTTTTAAATGTATGTACATTTATAACACTATTCTTTGTATTATATTACCTTTGCATTAAATAATAAAAAAATAGTTTACGCTAATGCGAGGGTGTTTCCAATACAGCGTCTATGGGAGGGACGGTAAATTTGACATCGTTTGCTCTTCTGACTGCCGTTATCAGTCTTTCTAAATTTGTATCCTTTTATTGAAAGTCATGAAAACACTATCGTAGAGTTATTATTTTGCTATTTGAGCAAATGGGAATGCAAAAAATATATCTGTGGTACGCTCTCATTCACTGCTCTTCAAGTTAAGCCGGGCTCACACTGTGTGATTTTTTTAAAGTCCTTTAGGATTGTACTTGTCAGACTGTACGAACATGACGGTCATGTCACACTGCGGGATCTCAGTTGTCACTAATGTCAGACTGTACGACAGACAAGACGAGTTAAAAACGTGTACTCGCAAGAAAACTTGTCCGGAGTTTTACATTATCAAAGCATACACGTCCAGTGACTGCGAAATACATTGCAGGCAGGACCGAAATGTTGGCTATCATGAAAAGTAAATGAATGGTGGCAATACCGGCGTATTTAAGAAGAATAGTGTATGCAGCTCTACACACCCACATGAAAACAGCGGCGCAACCAGTGTTTATATCGAAAAGGCAACATATCAGATGAATTCCGAGAGCGGAGGACGGGAGCACCGGAGTTTATGGCTAATAATTCTCTAGCATTAATTCTGCTTATAGCTTGTCTTGAAAAACGAAGACAGTTTGAGTTTCAGCGTAGGAGATGTCACACTGCAGGACTGTGCGCCAAATCTTCTGACACTGCCAGAATTTCGTCGGAGGTGAAATTTGATCGCAACAGTCATTAATCGGCTGTCGGTGAACATGTCAAACCAGCGATCAAAGACTACAGATATTAGCCTAGGATTATAGGAATCTTTTAGGATTTTCAAAATTTGTCTGAGACGACCAAATCGTGGCCAAAATCGCACAGTGTGAGCCGGGCTTTAGCCCAACTATGACGACTTCCGCTACGGAGAAACCCGGAAATGTGAAAAAGGTCCATAGACTTATCCAATAGACCTTAATCATGCTAGACGCCGTATTGAATTTTACACGGATGACAACAATGATGTGAGTGGTAGATTTACAGTCTTTACAATGACAAACACAGTATAAAGGCTCTAGATAACACATACTTTTCAAAACTCTCTCAAAACTTGCCAAAACTGATATATGGAGTTTTTGTCAATAGCGAAAGTTAGTTTGGAAAGACGTTTCATCGGTTAAACAGTCAATATGTTGTTAAACAAGAGTTCGATCCACAGAACGCACTATACTTCTATCTCTCACAGCCATGTTTTCATTCCTGTCAAAAATTAAATATGGCTCTACCTTGACTAAGGTTAATGCTTGTTGCTGCATATTTATAGAAGCACATGACAAAACAGTGTAGAAACAATTTTCGCTCAGAAATTGCTAGTCAATTTCACAATCATCTTCCAAGAAATGGCAAGCAACACAATTATTTAAACTTGAATATAGGTTATAGGATATATTATTATCGAAGAAAATAACTTCAAAAATCTTTGTTTTTTTGTATGCTAGCCGTCCTCTCTGATGTTTTTGGGTCTATTTTTACCCTGATCATTTTGGTATGCTCTTTCTAATGAATGACTCACCGCCGAGGTTCAGACCCTGGGTTACTGTCTGACCCACTTACTCACCCTCCCAGGACTGATGACAGACAGCGTGATGACAGGAGGAGGGGAAGGGAAGATGACGGGGGGCTGATCACTGCCAGAGAAAACTGCACTGGCTGTGTGTCCTGCAGTGTGACTACTCCATCACAGACTGCAAATCTCCTCCCACAGAGAGCAGAAAATGTCCTCCGTGGTAGGAGGGGACAGGGGCGTCATAAATCGCAGACATGCGTTGTGGCTGTATTCAGCCCTACGGGAACACGCACATCTGTCTGTGTTGTAGCAGAGGTGGTATGAGGAAGAGGAGGACGAATCGTACAAGTATTGAAAATAATATGAGAAACCATACAATTTGGTGTAGGATTTAGTTTGAAATAATTTTTACTCAGGAATTGCTAGTGAATTTTACAAATAATTACAAAGAAAACATTGAATTGAATGTGAAGTTTTGAAGCAGAAAGACTGTGCTATTATTTTCTAGTAAAACATACTCAAATAATCCAGTAATTATTTACAATTTTGAAAAAAAATAATAAAAAATACAGTGTAATACCCGTGCTGTTAAAAGTACATTTAGATAGCTGAGTGGCTAACTGCTGACCGTTCTGAATTAATTAATGAATAAGTAAATACATAATGATGGATGCTTCTTAACTAGCGAGTAGAGATTAACCAAATGTTTGGCAACTGGAATTATTCAGCCGGAAATAGCATTTTTCTTTTTTTTCGTATTCACCATACTTTCCAATCAAAATGCATGCTATGAAAAGCGATAATGCAGAAAACCAAACCTGATTGAATTTTAGTTTATGACGGATGAAAGTTTTGGAGGCAGTGTGTAAATATGATTGACACAACATGAGGTTGTATTTATTTTTTAACGTGTGAAAATTTCGGACGAAAAATTTGGACTCAGTCTGCAATGACCTTTAAGGGGTGGTTTTTCCTGGTTACTGTATGATGATTGAAAACGTGAAATGGCCTTAAACAACTAGCAAATAAACTGCAGGATTTTATGTTTTCTAGAACACACATTGCATGTATTCAAACAGCGCAGCACGAGTTTGCTATCTGCTTCTTAGCCAGGGTTCAAAGTCCAAAGCAAAAGGGAAATCTGTGGCGAAACAGTGTCACTTCTACTTCATTAAAATGCTCAGTAACATTTTAATGAATTTGTACAAGTCATGTGACATCTTCCCAAATTCTTAATAAGAATATTTTATAAATCTGCTGTTGTCAACAAAAATAAGCATTGAGGTCTTCCTGCAGATTTCCACCAAAATAAAAGCTGAGAAAAAGCAAGAACTCCATCAACATTCATAAATGTTTGTATTTTGTTATTTTACTGTTGTTATGTAAAATAAAATAAAGTAAGAAAATAATAATAATAAAAAAGCAAAATACATCGGGGAAAAATGCGAAAAACCAACAGTTCGGTATTCTGCTTTTGGCCCAGTTTAATTTGGGTGCATCACTACTAACGAGTATTCATGGTAAACCGGGTAATTTGGACGATTTCTGTGAGAATCAGAGCCTTGTGAGCAAAATGTCTGTGCCTGTGAGAAAACAATGGTTTTTAATGGTGTTTGAAATTTAGTTGATGGCATTTTCTTTATGGAATATTAGATTAGAACTGTTAATACATTGAAATGATTAAATGCAATTAATATGATACCATTTTAATTAATTAATTATTCATCACAGTAAAATTTGCTTATACTGTATATCGTGTTGCACTACACAGATTTTGTCCAATTATATGTTGTGCAAAATACAGAATATCCTGCCCCCCTGTCATTCCACCTGTAGTCAACTAACAAATCATAGGTGTGGTATAACTAAAGCCTAGTGGCTATCTATGAGAACACATATAAGTCTAACACAAACCAGAAATATGTCAACAAAGGACAGAAAACTGCAGTCATCGAGCAACTTCAAAAGGACTGGCTGTAGCTGTTTCTCTCTTATGAAGAAGTCTCTCTCACACTCCCAGCAGAGAAAGAGACCGAAAATGCAAAAAATACATAAAGGACGATGTGCATATGCTAATATCTCATTTGGATAATGAGGCAGAAGCTTAGTGGGAGCTAAAAAGTGGAAGTCACTTCCTGTAGAGAGCAGAGCAGGCCTGACTTCACACTCCATCAGTCCAGCACACTCAAAACTCTCCCAGGTGCTCGCCCGCCGAGACTCACGGGACGCGGCAGCGCTCGCCCGCGGCTGGGCGGCACAGACCCCCCGACACGCAGCTTTGAGCTTGCTCTTCAATCGCCTTGACAGCCACGTTGTCCTTGTGGTGAGAGTTTAATGATACACAAAATCCACATGTACGTCCTGCGGAGGGATGAATTATGCAGCAGGCAGCGTGTGGGAGCTCACAGTGTCATATCAGTCCGATTGAGACCGATTCCGCAATGACAAGCAAGACAAACAAATTTCACATCGCTGGAGGGATGTCACACCAAGCAAGACATTAAAATGCCTCATCAGGGTGGTACTCAGAAAGAAGGAGAGGAGAGGATGAACGAGAGGGATAGAGACAAGGAAACTAAAACATAAGTGGAAGTGACGAGGAGTGAGGTTAAATTCAGGTAAGACTAAAACAGATAAGCTAATTTGAAATGAAAACTGATGGTATTTGATTGCTTCATACACATCCCTGGTCTTATTGTGATCAAATGATATCTTATTTCACTCATTTTGAATATGATTAAATGCTTAACAGAAGTAAAATGAGTTGCAAACACATTTACAAGAAAAAACTAAATATCGAAAAGAGCGTAGTCGGGATTTGATTTAATTAATTGAGATTTTATTAAATCATGAAAAGATGGCTGATATAAAATCACAATTGTGAAAAAATAGTAGCCTCAGTTGTGAGATAAAATTATAATCAGGAGCAATTGCAGCTTTGAAAAATAAATATTAATTTCGGAAGTCTGTCACAATTATGTTATAAAGTAGCAATTATGCTATGTGAAGCTGAAATTATGATATATACATTACGATATATAAAATCGCAATTATAAGGAATAGTCCCACTTGTAAGGTAAAAGAGAAATAAGAAGAAAAAAGTAGAACTATGAAAAATAAAGCCACAACTGTGAGATACAAAATCGCAACGAGAAATAAAGTTGCTCCTGGAACTTTAAGATATTTCTGAAAAGAACCATTATGAAAAAGAAAGCTGTGGTATGTGATATATAAAGTTTAAATTTAAATTATGAGATAAAGTCGTACTGTAGTTATAAGACAAAATTGCAATTAGAAGAAATAAAGTTGAAACAATGAAACATAAAGTTACAATTATGGAGACAGACACAATTACGAGTAATAAAGTAACAATTATGATTTATGAATCTGATAGTCTTAAATATAAAGTCAGAATTATGAGAAATGTATGCAAAAAATTATGCTATGATAAAATAACTATGAGAAACAAAGATACAGTTGTGAGATAGAAATTTGCCATTTTAAAATATTAATTACCAATTTATGATAAAGATACAATGACATTTTATTTATTTTTACACTGAGGTAGAAATAAGCATTTATTAGGAACATAAATAGGGTCAAGTTGTGACAACCGACGTGAGCAAAGTCTGTCCCTCGCACCGTTCTCCTCAAGGGCCATAAGAACAGCAGGAATCATAATTCCTCATATGTGTGACCAGCTCTACACTCGCTGGGATTTGTATAATTGGAGTTTTGTATGGCGAATCAGCCCTTTGCTCCGAATAGCAGCGTGAACGAATTTCAAATGAAGCCTGTGTGATGTGAGCGGAGGCTATCAATATATTAAAAGCCCTGACGTTTTCATGCAAATGAAATGCCTCTCAAATGACTTCTTATCAATTCATATCCCAAGCTATCTCTCGCCTTTTCTTTGTGTCGTGTTTCACTTTTTGTTGGTGCCGTTTTGCTGTCTGCCGCTCTCTTCCTTTTCATCCTTCACATTTTGCTTCCTTGTCAAGCCTGGGAGGACAGAACATGTGACAGGAGCGAAAGAAAAGCGGGGAGACGCCAGGCCTTGACTCAGCCACTTATATAAAAGCCAGTAAACACCCTCTGTCACCCCGTCCCAACATTCACCCTCATGCCTCAAGGGCTCGCTTACGTTTCCATTTTATTCAATGGTCTCAAACGAATCCCAATATTGGGTCTACTCAAGCGTTTCTTCCAGCGACAAGTATTCCTTTATTTATTTATACTTCGGTTGATGTGGCTATGTTTTATTCATCTCATTTTCACCTTGTGGTGGCCATCTTTCTAACTTCCCTCTGCCTTTTTTCTCTCCTTCTGGTTCTTCCTCTCATTTTGAACTTCATTTTCTGGCCGTGGTGTGAGGGATTGCTTGCTCAGGCGAGCGTGAACAGTTGTCAGCGGCGTGTAGCGGCACTAAGCTAAGCGGTCTTGGCTTCTTAAACGGAGGGGAGCTAAGTCACCTATGCCACATTAACCCGTGTTGTGCAACACATCTACAAACAGGTGACATCATGGGCCTTCCTGACCCGGATTTGAGATAAGAGTGTCACTAAGTCATTTTATAAAAGCAAACACACACAGAAATGAAAATTAGTGCCTTATGAGTTCTGCAATGCTGAAAACGTGGATGGAATCTCACAGTCCAGTCATTAAAAAAAGGAATTTACAGTATAACATAGAATATCATGGATTTTTTGTCTGTGAATATTATGCTCTATGCACATTATGCTCTATACATTTTTCGTCTCAAAACACTAAGACATGAACTTCATCTCCAGAGCTGCTCTGAGAGTCACTTTACCAGCATTTCACCATTTAATTTGATAAATCTATAGTCAGAAATAAGACAGAAGCAAACATTTTTTTCAAAACAACCCATCAAAAAACAAGTTCAGTGTGAGTTGATCAAATTGTAACAGAAATACATTATCATCGTACAGCAGAACATACTTATCAATGTAATAATAATAATATGAATAACAGTGCTGTCAAATGATTAATTGTGATTAATTGCATCCAACATAAAAGTTTTTGTTTACATAATATATGTGTATGCACTGTTTATATTTATTATGTATATATAATTACAGATACATGCATGCATATATTTAAGAAAAATAGGCTATGTTTATATAGTTAATATATTTATATAGTATATAAATTAAATGAATATAAATATATACATATAAATATTTTAACAATATATGCTGTATGTATGTGTATTTATATATACATAATAAATATACACAGTACACACAGGCATTATGTAAACAAAACAAATATTTTGGATTGACAGCACTAATTAGTAATAATTATTATTTATTATTACATTGTTCAATTTGTATCAACTCAATTGATTAGGTGTTTTTTTATTATCCAAAATTGTATTTAACCATTAAAATGGAACCCAGAAAAATTAAATCAGAACACTGAATTTGGAAAAAAAGGGCCCTAAAAATATTTTTGTTGTTAAAATTGTAATACATCATTGTTAAATTCTATGCATTTCATTATTTCAATTAATTAGAAATGTTTTCTGATTACAAAAAATAATTTAACCTTTAAAAAGAAATGGGTTTCTCACATCTGAGAACAGACAAGGGCAAAACAGTTATATTACTGTTTATTGAGTAGTTATGAGGGTGAGATATGCAAAAGAGACAGAGGAAAAGACAGAAAGAATGAAAGAGAGAAAGCAGATGAAGGAACCACACACTTGCCCTCTTCTCTTTCTCAGGCGCGATAATTAGATAATTACAGGAGCATCTTACACCGCTCATTCTTACTCACTGTTCACATACATATGAGACTAGCGGTCTTCCAACACTTCCCACACACAAACCCAACACACAGTTTGAAAAGACTAAAGGCGTCAGCACATAAATCTCCTCATTCAGTCCTTTAATTACAGATCCCCACGGGTCTTCTGATTGAGGAATCTCTTGAAGGCTAACCGCTTCCTCAAAAGTTTTAGACCTCAAGTAATTTTACATTTACATTTATGCATTAAGCAGACGCTTTTATCCAAAGCGACTTACAGTGCATTCAGGCTATACATTGTTTCGTCAGTATGTGTGTTCCCTGGGAATTGAACCCACAACCTTTTGCGCTGCTAACGCAATGCTCTAACCACTGAGCCACAGGAACACTGTCTAATTTTATTACACAAAGCTGATTTTTTTTTTCTAAATTAATCACGATTAATTCCACCTAACATTAAAGTTTTTAAATATACTTTTATATTGCAATAATTTAACATTCAATCTTTCAAATGTACAACGTACAAACAACATAAAGAGTATATATTTCTTTAATGTCATCTTTTTTATGATTGAAGGCCAGAATCACTGATATCAATGTCTCTATAAAATAGTTTTTACCCTTAATATTTAACCATTGACTGTAGCCATTCAGCATTACAGGATAATCGAGAGCTATCAATTTTAACATTTATTAGACTTAACTTCCAATTTAAGTGAACTTAAAACAATCTTAACATGAACCCATAATAAATGACATATAGAGCTACCTGTGCCCTTCAGCAGAAATATACATAAAATTAAGTTTTCAAACACTAAATTCTAAATTAAATATAGATGAACCCCTTAAAGCTATACAAGTTATTGATTTTCTCTTTTTGTTCTTGGATTAATAGACATCACAGCAGCTGGTTATTATCTTATTTAACTGCTATTGCTTTAAAAGCTGGTGCTGAACGTGATGCGGATCTGACACGCATCTTATTTTCTCACAACCCTCTTTAACTTTTCTGACACCCTTCAGGTCCTAAAGGCTCTACTAATGAGCGGCCGAGTTGAATCGGATGTTTTAGATGAGGTAGATTTTTTAAAACCATTTCAGAGACATGTTCTTAAATGTGATGCATATATAACATATTTCATGCATGCACACAGTTTTTTGGTAACTTCATGCCTTAACTTACGGCATAACTAGGACATTGCATGCACTTAGTTTCTTTCGCTGTTTGAAACGAAATGATACAGGCTACTACAGCACGCGCCGGTGTTCTGACGATTTGTGCTACCTGCTCAGATTATGCTACCTACCATTAAAAAAGATAGGTAGCACAAATCGATAGTGAAAAATGCTACCTATCAGATTGTGCTACCAGCATCTTATTCATGTGGTTTGAGGCTTTTTTAATGTCCATACCTGCCCCTACCCTAAACCTACATACCCTTACCCTAAACTTACCCTTAACACAATGCAAATATATTATTGGTAGCACAATCTGATAGGTAGCATGTTTCATCGGTACACCGGCACCTTTGTGCATGTATTTGAAGAGCACGCGCTACGAGCACAGTATTTTTATGTGCTCGTTTGACTCACGCCTGGCACAGAGGCAATGTTAGAGCACGCGTCTGAAACGTCTCGTTTGATGTGGTCATAAAGATGTTCTGCATCTAAATAAACGCAATCGTTTTCAAGAAAAAAGAGACAAAGGCAGCAGTTGTGAATGGGATGGCCAACCCTAGCCCCGCCCCTGCGTTAATTGCATTACATTTTTTTTACGCTTTAATCTGAAAAAAATTATCTTCTGCGTTAACGCGCAAATTTTGACACCACTAATATTTTATATTTTATATTTTTACACCATTTACACCAACATTTCATTATTTATTTGTGAGTTGCATTTAATTAATTAATTATTTATCTATGTATTTATCTATCTAAATGGCCTGTAACCCCATATACAAAGTAGATGATGTGGGAAATCAATATACGTTTTTGCAGATGATTTTGTTTCCATTTCTAGAGTCTAATGTAAAATCTCAAAATCCTTTCTCTTATAACTGTACATTAAATCTAAAATATCTTATTGACTGGCTGCGACTGTCTCACGTTCTACACACTCAGTGTGAATAGACAAATTGCTTGTCAATGAAAACTTGGTTAAGACATGCTGTAATAGGGTATTTAAATGCCGTTCACAAAAGGTCAACATGTTCAATGAACTGTATCTTTTTTCCTGAGCAGTAATACTGGAAATGTTCAATAGCATAATACCCTTCAAAGTTTGTGTCTACATTCAACAATAAACCTATAAACCTACACCGTGTAAAAAGAACAATAACTACTCTACTGATAGCTTACAGATTTTTTTTTGTGTTATCCTGATTGTGACATTAGGGAAACCGCTAGCACAGTTAGGTGGCCTGAAAGTGAACCTAGCGTAAAATTGTTTAACACTCTTCATGCATTCAACTTCAGTTATAAAGCATTCACTCCACTTATCTTCAAATCTCCAGAGAGAAAGAGAGCGAGAGATAGTCAGCATGAGAGATAAGATGAAAGATTCAGTTCTGAATATTTTTTTCAAAGCACTGCTGTTAATCTACAGCGCATGAGACAAGCGATCAAACAACTTGACAAATTATGTCTCCTCTGAGCTTTTTAAAAGTGTATCGTCCACTGAAGCAGATTTTTAATCAAGATGCACTGGGGTGGGTCAGAGTACTTGAGATTCAACCCAGTATATCTTGTGGAATCTATTACGCCCGGGTTGTAGATTTCCATTCAATTGTGTGCAGCGTAACTGCGTTTGACGAGGTGAATTTCAATGGAGCCAGATGTTTATTACTCCATGTCTGGGCACCGAATGCGGTCGTTCAATGCATGCAGACCACAGGTCATATGGAATGCATTAGTGGCCACAGAATTTGGGTAAACTTCCACCAGTACGAAAGACGGCTACTGCACAGTCACTTGTTTTCGTGTGTTTTTATTTGGAGGACACCTTGTTTTGCATTCTATCCTGCATGAATGTTAAGTATAATCCAGTCAGAAGCAGAGCAAAGAAAATCTGCCTGGCCTCAGCAAGGCCTGTCCATAGCTGTTCGGAAGAAGAGAGATTGTGTTTGAAGTTTATGAAGCATCAGCACACGCTTTAACAGAGCCTTCCAGTGCTAATGCCAATCCAATCCAGTGAGAGAGAGAGAGAGAGAGAGAGAGAGAGAGAGAGAGAGAGAGAGAGAGACTATTAGAAAGCGCTCTTCATTTAACACAGATTTAGTCATAGTTTTTGTCTTTTTGTTGAAAATAATTTTTAAACTTAGTCAATATTTTATGTTGTATTTATAAATTTTAGTTAGCAATTTAACCTATTTCAAATTCTAACAATTTAGTTAAATTATGCAAATGTGTTTCTTTAAAAAAGTGCTTTAAAGCACATTTTATTTGTCAAGCAACAATACAGTAAAAAATCATATTATGAAATGTTACAATTTAAAAGAACAATTTTCTATTGTAATACATTTTCATTAGTGCTAGGCAAAGATTAATCATGATTAACCGCATCCAAAATAAAAGTTTTTTTATTTAATATATGTTTGTACTGTGTATATTTATTATGTATATATAAATACTCACACATAATGTATATATTTTGAAAATACTTACATGTATGTATTTATATTATATATAAATATATTTAATATATAAATATAACATATTTTCTTAAATATATTCATGCATGTGCGTTTATTTATATATAATGAATATACAGGGTACACACACACAATTTATATATTAGTTGGCCATCACTATTTTTTTATACATTTTAATATAATGTATTATTGTAATTTATATGTAATTTCAGCAGCCACTACTTAATGCCACATGATTTGGTGCTCAAGAAACATTTCTTAATAATATCAGTTGTTTTTTTCAGCATATTTGAATGGTTTCTGATGGATCATGTGGCACTGAAGACTGGAATAATGATGCTGAACATTCATCTTTGCCATCATAAATAAATTAGGCCTAAATGTAAACTATATTAAAACAGAAACTTTTAAAATCTTAATTAAAGTCGTATTATAAACGTTTGACCAGTAGTGTAGATATGAATTCAAACTTATGTTTAAGATATTATATTTAACATATATTGAATATTATATTTTGTATGATTTGTTTTGGCTATGATATGACAGATCAGAGCTGACAGAAAGAGAGCAAAGTGGAAGAGAGAGAGAGGGGGGCGGGATCGAGAAAGGTCCTCAAGTCAGGATTCAAACTCGGGACGCCTGTAGCGCAACGGCACTGTATTTTTGTGTACTGCCCACAGAGACTATCGAAACTGACTCAGTATTATGTTTTATGTGTTACTGAATCATTTAAATTAATTTAAAATATGATTTTATTGTCATTAAAAGATTGCATCTTTCATCCCATCTTTATTAATGTTGCCAAAAACAAACAAAAAATATATTTCTGACAGCAATTTTGCTGACTGGAGTAACATTGGTAGAAAGAGAGAAAAAATGTGTTGTCACATGCAAAAGAAACAGAACGCAAGAATGAGAAATAGAGCACAGCTGTTGAAGTTGAGATTTTCTCTCTTTGAGATCTCCACAGTTTCATCTTCACAATGTTATCATCTCTTCCACAGAGTCTCGCAGCTGTCGCAAGCCCCTGCAAAGGCTTGCCAGCCTTGCCACGTGCTTCACACACAAAACTCTCCTTCTCCCAGGTGCAGCCAGGCGAACAATGGACAACCGCTTACGCAGTTCACAAGAAACCGCGGCAGAGACGTGTTGCTCGGTGTAAGCTGCGTCCCTCTGGCACAGACGCCGTCTTTGCCGTTGCTCGACGATGCTGATGCTGGAGGAGCCGGTCACGTGGAGGCTTCAGTTCTCACACGGACTCTTTCAGGAGCGATGTGTGTGGAACTAAATGAGCACAGAACACTGTTTTACAGCGTTTGAGTGGGCTGCTTTTGCCAGAGGTAATCACTTACACTCAGAATGAGGCTGTAATAGCCCATATGTGCTCTTCCTTGGAGAGGTTTCCCTCTAGTCATGATAAGAACAGATGGAAAAGCCTTATAAGCATCTCGTTTGGCCATGCAGTCTGCGGTACAAAACTACAGGGACCTAAGAGCTGCAGTGGTGAAAATTGTACAGACAGTCAAGGAGGTTTTGCATTGTATCCAGGACTGACTGCGATTAGATTATGCCATTGTACTTTAAAGTCAACATGAGCTGTTTGTAACCCCTTTTATTTCTATCTATAGACAGAAATTCAGTAATACAATTTAGTTCATGAAAAATAACTATACTTTTGCTTGTAGTGTTTTGCCTTAAAGTCGTCAAGTCATTTGCAACCCATTTTACTTAACCTGGTGTGTTTCTGAGTCAAGATATATTTATCAAAATAGTAAGAAGTGCAGGACTTGATTTTCACCATCAGGCATCGATTGGAGTAGCAGTTGCACACCAGAATGGAACCAGATGGTTGTAGGATTGAAAAGTAAGAAAGATTTGAGACGTTAGCCAATAAGAAATGTAGTTTCAGATGCAAAACAAGTTATTGCATTTAGATAAACAATTACAAACATTTTTGGAAGCATAATGAGACCAAGAATGTGCATTAAGAAAGTAAATATAGGGTCCATTTTGATTTAATGTTAACTTTAAAACAAAGGATTCTGCAGTGACTACAGTCCTCAATGCATTGTGCGTAGGCCGAACATCTCAGTCACGGTTATTAATGAAATACTCACAGGAATGTGAATGAGATTAATATGAAGTCGTAAAGGGAGAACAGCTGCTGCCATGGAAGTTGTGACTACAAATAAAACTATAATGAACACTGCAGATAAGCATAGCGTATCGAATATTTAAAGCCGCAGTGTGTCATTTCTGCACCACTGGTAGCACCAGACAAAATAGCAAAACGAATGACTATTTCCCAATCATGTTGTTCATTGTTCAGTCAACCAGGTAGCCTCAAACTCACGTCACTGCACACCACAGTGTTTACACTGCCTGCAAACAATTACCAACAACTGTCTTGCACAAAAATGAAAAATATTACACATGAAATACATCACACCAATAACCCCTCTTCATAAGTCATGTTGATACTTCTATATCTGTGAACTCTCCCACAAACAGAGAGAGAGAGAGACAGAGGTTCAACAACACCCGGATGGAATGATCCATCAAAGGATAGATGTTGCCGTAGAGGAGGGATCTATCATCAAATGGGCACATGCAATGCGGAAACAATCCCCAGGCATTGCCAAACAGAGGTCGGAAAGAACAAATAAGGCTTTCAGTGCATGTTCTGCTGGTGACCTTTGGACAGCGAGAAGGAGAGAGGAGACGTGCAACTTTATGAAAATTACGTTTTCTGAAGAGAAACTTCCTTCTGTACAGAAATGAGGGGATGTGAACTCATATAGAAATGTTTCACAAATGGGATGTACTTAATAGCTTGATTGTTTCTCCTAAAAAGAAAAATTTTATTTTGATAAAGTTTCTGCTTCCCATGTTCTTTTTTTCCTAAGAAAATTACTATATTAATCTCACAAGCATATTCAGAAGAGATCCCATTCCATAAAATAGCAGATATCTCAAATGAACTGAAACTCCAAACTTAATTAAACATCTTTATACAATATTTATATCTTTATTATAAATATTTGTATCTTAGCTACCTGTACACACATTAATGTAATACTTATATTCTCTTAATTATGCAAAAGCCTGATTTTTCCCCAAATGGAATAGTTTTATTGAATTAGACTAAGCTAAACTAACCTAAACTATACTAAACTAAATTAAAATTAGCATGTGTTTTTTGTTCAGTATCATATTTGATACATCGTGATTTTTGTGGCTCCTATAGTATTATATAAAACAATATTAAAATCATTATCACAGAATACATACGCACACATAATTCTGTATTAATATCAGTTGTCACTCTATATCCCCCAATGACATGTCTTAGTAAGATGATTTTTAAATGCTTAGGTTTTATGATCAAAGTTCCGTAGTTTTCATCATTGGGGGAATAATATGCTGTATATTGTGAACAATGCTACAATGATAATGTTATGGATAATAAAGTAAAACTAAGTTGCCTCAGTCCAGTAAGTGTTCATCTTGAAATATTACTAACAATATAAAAGTGTTTACTTGTAAAAATAAGCAAAGATTTCACAGCAAAAACACAAGTGTACCACGACCTAACGGGGGCGTTTTTATAATTATACTAAAAGAGCTTTACTTGCTCAAACAAGACAAAAGGAGACGTGTGTGTAATATAAGAGATACACTATAAAAAGAGCAATACAATGTACCACTGCAAATTAGCAACGTTCTGTAAACTCACATTGTGACCTATTCGCTGAACTCTCACCATTTCCTGCACTGCCGTTTTGAAAACGATCAACACCATCTCTTCCAAAGCAGACGTGCTCTATGCATATCAGCGGCAGAATATTTTCCTGCACCAATCCTCATTCAATATCAGCCATTCAGACTTCCATTAATGCATTGCCTGTGCCTGCGGAGCGTATCATCAAAACCTGCCACGGAATGAGATGACATCACCACATCCGCAAAACACATCACCAGAAACTCCAGCTTAGACGCGGCGGGATGAGGAAGGTCTGAAAGTTTACACGCAAACACACAGATAAATGCAATGACGGAGAAAAGCCAAGCCACGACTCCAGCATGCAAAGCTATGCATGTTAGAAGCTCCCCGTTGAAGCAAAGAGAGAGGCGTACACGCTATTATCAGAACAAAACCTGCAGAAGCCTCTGCTCTTTTCAAATATTGGACCAATTTTGAGGTTCTGCTCGGCAATCTAGAGCAGCATCACCTCCTTTCATTATCGTCTTTTGTTCTTAATGTGTTGTAAAGCCTGAAGAGCGAACTACAGGTGCTTGATATGACAATTAGAGTGAAGGCAGAGGAACGGCTCCGGTTTTGCTCTGTTTTCGTTTGTAGTTCTTGTTTTCACCCAAGTAAAGGCGGAGAAGACGGAGAAGATGTGGGAGGTGAAAGTAGCTTGGAGAAATGTGAGTTTGTTGCAAAGTGCCTGTGATCAATACTAAAGAGGCAACAAAACTGTGATGTTATTTTGGGGAGAATATGACAGAGTGCTTTATTCTGTATCTCAGCATCTGTCTGTGTGTGAGTGATTATTGTGGCTGCTGGCAGTGTAGCCTGATGCGTGATGTGACTGTGAGAAATTAAAGAAAAGGAAATGACAGCAATTTCTTCTTCTTCGCTGTCAGGTCGTGCATGTGCACAAAAAGTATTTTGACACTAAAGCCACACGTCACATGTTTGAATGCCATTTGCCTTAGTTTATTATCTAACAAATCGAATAGCAGTTATTTTAAAAACAACACAACTACACTTATTTAAACACTGGATTAAACATTAATTAAAAATAACTTTCTGATTGTCAATCAACTGTGGATTAAGAGACAGGCTAATGCATTTTTATTTAGACTGTCAAAGGAAAATTACATCTGAATTAAATCAATCTTATATAGTGAAGAAAATTAATTAAATATAAGCTAATTTGCTTTTATTGCTTTCTTTTTTAATTGTGAAATTTACTGTAATTGAGTTTGTTTACAGCTCTGGTTGTTAATAATAATAATAAAAATAATATACTTTATAGAGAATATACCTTTCTGGAGAAAAACAAGAGATCAAATAATTAACTAAAAACTTTTGTTTATATATTGATTGATTTATTTTTTATTTATTTATCCTTCGGTGATCATTAGTGCTCCATTGCATCAAAAAGTTAATAAAACCTTGGCTTAGGTGTTCAAATACTTTTTGTACAAATTCTTATTGTACTGCTCTTTTTACTATTCAACTTCTACAAAACTCACATTTCTGGAGCTACAGTCGCCTGGGCCCAGATTAAAGCTTTCCCAGCACCAACACACACACTTGATAACTCATATAAGCATCCGTAACTTACCCGTCACATTGACTTCTACCAGTCCAGAGCGTGTGCCGATGCTATTGGTGGCGTCGCAGACATACGTCCCTCCGAACTCATAGGTCACCGGGCCTTTGAAGAACAGGGAGTTGTTCTTGATTTCAATATTGTTGGGAAGCGATCCATTCAACCTGAGAAAAACAGACGTATAATATAATTTAGCTGACCCGTATGGAAACAGAGTTGGCTGGGAAACAACACAAACTCACATCAGGTAAGACAGGGATAGTAGGGTACTATCAGTAGATCAACTGTTACTATGAGGACAGATTCAATCTTCATTGTTAACACAAACATACCAAGCATACCAAGAACTGCACATCTCAAACCGGCAGACGTGAAGGGTGGTACTACAAAACGACTGAACGGGCCCTTACAGGCCTGAATGTTGCCCCAGGAAAGAGGGAGTAATTTGAAATGGTGAAAAACAAAGACAAAAAGCAGAGATGTCACATGTGGAAAAAATGTGTTGTTTTGCTGACACTCTTTCCGTTCTGGGCTGTTGCACCTGATGCTGGATCTCGCGTGGCCAAGACAAACCGATCAAGAAAAATATGGAGTCTGACTTACAATGTGGCTACCCTTAAGACTTTAACTGTAGTGCCCTAATTCTGGACGCTTCGTGGTTCAACTGCCCCATGGGTCTAGACCTGCCCCGTTCTTTTTCTAAAGCTCCACAGAGGTCACAATCCCTGGCAGATGTTCTCTTTGCCTCTTTTCAGAGATCAGTATAACGATGCCTCCCCAGGCACCAGACACCTTCAGATCATCTTGTTCCCATGTAAGTTTCTTCCTTCCATCTCAATGACACCCAACGTCTTTCAGGGTCTGGTTGACTGGTGGTGTCCTTTATAAGTACCTTTCAAACCTTCTAACGGTAGCGTTCTCAAAGCAAGAGATACGAAACAATCGATCCGCTAGTACAAAAAGGCATCCAAACAATGAAACGGACCATTTATTTAGGTCAACAAAAGGGTGAGAGCAGAAAGCATGGCACAAATTAGGTCAAGTCGCAGTCAGAACAGAATAGACCATGCACGGACATTATGTACTATAAGATGAATTATAAATAGCAAAGTCATGATCCCATTTGGGTGAGCCTCCTCTGAAGTTGTTCATATTTTACACAACTGTGAATGCACATTAATTGAATTCTATATTAATGTGGCATAAACATTGATATTACCAAATTTATAATATTCAGACTTGCCAGATTGGACCAAATGTTATATTCACATTTCCAAAATTGATAGTTTGATTGCACTTTTATGCTTTCTGTTTACATATTGCCAAAGTAAATACTGACAATGTTTTTAAATGTCTGCAAATATATCATAAAATTGAAATCATTATTTTAAGGATGTCCAAAGATATGAACAACCCTAGGTAATAATTCTAAAATTGAACTTTCTAATTCTTAAAAGTAAACACAGTATGAGTTCATGCTAATGAACTATAGTATACTTGGTTGATAAATTGTTGAATTATTATACATTGGAGTCTTTTATCACTATGCTGTTGTCAGTGTTTCATGAAAGCAAAGCCACTTAACCACTACAGTGGTTTTACCATGGTTAAAGGTATGATGCAAAGCAAAGCAATGACTACTAAAAGTTCAATTACAAAATGTATAACCCTCACTAACACACACCACTACGTCTATTCTCAGACAATTTCATGGAAAACAACTCATAGCTTGGGTTGTATTGTTTTTATGCTTTTTTTTGTCTTTAAGCAGAAGTTTTTTTTTTGTCTTTAAGCTAAACTGTTGTCATCTGTAATATTTAACCCACTGTTGTTGTAATATTCATAACCCAGTTGAGGACAAGGCCTGTGAGACAGATTTCAGCCGAAAAATGCAGAAGGAATAATGCGTTTCCCTAAATGCTGACTGCTGCAAAGCAATCTGATAAGATCCAGCAGACGGAAGACGGGAGGAGAGATAGATAAGGAAATATGTCACATTGAGTTGTCTGAAGATAAACTCTGAGTGTGAGTGTTTATGACTGTTCTGCTCGCTTTATGATATATTTATGGTAAGAATCTCTCGGGCATGTTTTGATAGCTGGGAAATTAACCCGAATCTGAAACTAATGTTTTGAAGTGTGCTGGGAAATGTGTGCATCTTCATATTTCAAAGTTAAATCTAAAATAGAAACATAGGTGTGTGAGAGAGAATGTGTGCAGCATCTTCATATTTCAAAGTTAAATCTAAAATAGAAACTATATTTCGTATAGCCCAAGTCAGCCAAGATGCTTAGCCACCCACTTAGGAAAACTGTCGGTATAAAGTCAGTTAGCCCAAGAATCATCAAGATTCACCATCTTAAATAGTTGCAGAATAGTTGCAAAAAGCCAGCCAATCAGATCAGAGCTTCCCAGATCAAAAAAGCGCTCTCCAATTGTGTGCAATACACATCAAGCGGTTTGAACAGAATACTGTGCAAAAAGCTGCTTTAATCAGACAAGCTTCTGTGTGAAATGGAAATCAAAAAACTGAATTTACTTGTGCAAAGCAATACACATCAAGCGGATCTTAAACTATTATAACATATTTTGAACAGATAAGGCTGTTTTAAAGTCTGTGTGAAATGGAAGTCGGCTTTTCATTGCGATTTTGAATTTCTTGTTATTGAAAGATCTTAAACTATTATAACAGAGCAGGGCTTGGTTTTAGAATATTTAATTAAATTTGATGTGAAGTTGAGTCGGCTTTTCAGTATTTTACGGTATTTCTTAATTAAATTGAATGAGATAAACTTGGTTTTAGTCAGAGATTAAATGTTTAAAGATTAAAGAATACACAAATATTTTTTTTGTCCTGTGAATTTTACTTTGCACAGATTAATTGTTCACCACACGACTCACAGATTAATTGTTCACCACACGCATTCACAAGGAACTTTTCTTGTACTTTCTAAAACAACTTTCTTGCATTCACTTTCAGAGAAAATTATTTGTGTAACTTTTCTTGTACTTTCTAAAATAACTTTCTTGTAACATTATATACAGAGAAAATTATTTGCCTTGTTTGTTTAAGAATCCAACCGGGCTGACATAGCAACAGCGGCTCAACCAATAGGGTGGGTTTAGGGAAGTCAACGCATTTTATTGACCGGTAGCAGATCATGGAAGTGTTTGGGAAACCTGCAAAAATTGCACTCCATTTGGTGAAGCTAGTGATGCAGAAATTACACACTTCGACACAGATTCTGTGTTCTTCCCAACACAATTCTCGGTGCATTTTCAGAAGGGCATTTGTGTAATATTTATGCATAATGTAAAATATTCAGCGTTTATACCATGTAACAGACTTCCGCACATTTGTAATTGAACTGCAGCTAGAGCTTGTGTGTGGTTGCTTTGGATTGAAATGTTCTGCAACAGCGCGGTGATGACCTCCAGTGTAGCGCCCAGGGGACCCTTCAGAACACATTTGGTGTCCGCTCTCCACTGCTGCTGTGGCCGTCCCCTCTTATCTGTCACGCCGACGCCCATCTCTACCCATCACTGTCTTCTCCTCCGCCTCACTCCGTAATCACACCATTCTCCTCTATCTTACCTTATTCTCCCATTGTTTATCCTCTCGCTTTTCAAGCAACTCCCACTGTTTGAATGAAATAAATAATCTTGCTATTTTTTTGGGGTGCATTCATATTTATTTTATCTGCTTTTCAAAGTGAGTTGAGTCATCAGTGTTAGTGTGCATGTTTGTGTTCACTATACAGTGTTATTTTTGTAACACTAATCCTTTTCATTCATCATTGATACTTTTTATGGTTTCTATTAATATATTTAATTAGTTTATAAACAGCCATATCACACTGCTACTTGTGTGATATTTCATTTATACAACAGTTTGACGGCACGAGTGTGTAAATACATAAGAAACAACAATGGAGTGTTTTTAAAAAACATACTTTCTTTCGCCACGGATTCAAATCTCAAGTTGACAGTTTGGGCTGAGCCCAAGCCACCGTTACTAATTCAAAAATGTCTCAGAAAATTAGAATATGGTGAAAAAGTTCATGTTTTTAGAAATCAATATCTCAAAATATAAAAATATTTACATTTAAGTTTCAATAAATGGCCATCCAAACAGTATAAATTCTGGGTATCTCTTGTTCTTTGAAACCACAATAATGGGGAACACTGCTGACTTGGCAATGGTCCAGAAGAGGATCATTGACACCCTCCACAAAGAGGGTAAGTCACAGAGGGTCATTACTGAAAGGGGTGGCTGTTCAAGGAGTGCTGTATCAAAGCATATTAAATGCAAAGTTGACTGGAAGGAAGAAATTGGGTAGGAAAATGTGCACAAGCAACAGGTATGACCGCAAGCTTGATAATACTGTCAAGCAAAGCCGATGCAAACACTTGGGACACTTGGGAGAGCTTCACAAGCAGTGAACCGAAGCTGGAGTCACCACGCTCAGACATCTTCAGGAAAAGGGCTACCAAGCCACTTCTGAAACAGAAACATCATCAGAAGCATCTTACCTGGGCTTAGGAGAGAAATAACTGGACTGTTGCTCAATGGTCCAAAGTCCTCTTTCCAGATAAAAGTAAATTTTGCTTTTCATTTGGAGATCAAGGGCTGGAGTCTCGAGTAAGACTGGAGAGGCGCAAAATCCAAGCTGCTTGAAGTCCAGTGTGAGGTTTCTGAAGTCAGTGATGATTTGGGGTGCCGTGACGTCTCCTGGTGTTGGTTCATTGTGTTTTATCAAGTCCAAAGTCAATGCAGCCGTCTACCAGGAGATTTTAGAGCACTTTATGCTTCCATCTGCTGACAAGCTTTATGGAGATGCTGATTTCCTTTTCCAGCAGTACTTTAGCACCTGCCCACAGTGCCAAAACCATTTCCAAGTGCTTTGCTGACCATGATATTACTGTGCTTGATTGGCCAGCCAAAATGCCTGACCTGAACCCCATATGGAATCTATGGGATATTTTCAAGAGAACGATGAGAAACAGTCGATCCAACAATCCAGACGAGCTGAAGGCTCAACAGTGCCACAGGCTGATCGCTTCCATGCCACAGCTCAATGATGCTGGAACTTGAACTTTTCTGTTTTGCAAATCCTTTTTTTCATTGATCTTAGGAAATATTCTAATATTTTGAGATAATGATTTTTTACATTCATTAGCTGTAAGCTCTAATCATCAAAAAAAAAAAAACGTTTGATGTGTTTTACTTTACATGTAATGAATCTAAAATATATGAAAGTGTCACTTTTTGAAATAAGTTACAACTTTTTCACCATATTCTAATTTTCTGAGATGCACTTGTACAACTAGTAATGAAGGAACGTTGGTTTTCTTTATTGAAAACGTATCATACTACTGTATATAGCTCACTGTATTATGTAGAGCATTATGAGAGAGAGATGGACTGAGCGAGTGTGATTACTTGCATCTGATACAGCATTAATTTTTCAGCTCAATCTCATATTCACAATAAAACGTTAGATTGAATGTCCGCCGAGGAAAGCGATGTCATACTATCCTTTCAATTGTTTGGTGATTTACGATGACAGTGCTGATCAGTGCATTTGTTGGCTGCGTCTTACATGGTATGTTGAAAGTAAAAATAACTTCCTAGTTTACAACTTTGTTTCAGTCTCTTTCAATATAAAAGTCTTTACTGCTGACTCACTTATAAAAACAGCCTCGTGTCGCCATCTAATGGTGTAAAACTAAAATCACAGTCACAAACACACAAATACTATAATTAGATAGTACTATTATTCATATAAAATATTATTTATTGAAAAAATAATATTTAACATACAACAACAACAGCCATCATTGCTCTCATTTTTTGTAACTCATCTTTTCCCTTCTCAATCCCTATTTTCCTCATTTCATCCCTTCCCTTTTCTTCTCTTTGATTCTACTTCCAGTCTCAGCATACCAATTATTAATAAAAAATGCCTCAAGAAGACCTTAGCACCATCCACGAGTCCCTCTTCACAGAGTTGGCTGCTGTATATGTGTCCTTTGATACCCTGAATAGCCCAGAATGCTCAGCGCTTTCCTCTCTCTCTCTTGTCCTTTCTCATTAAAACCCACCCCGGTCCACAGAGGCAGTGCACCCTGGGCATTGCCAGCTATTAATCCACCACAGCTGAAGTCCGGTGACATGTTTTCCTTTCCCAGCTTTCGTTGCCTAATTACTGAACAAATTGCCACATTTATCTCTCCATTTTTTTGCTGCATAATTCCTCAATTTTTAACTGTAACACACAACCTGCTCATCCACCGTGTCCAATGTTGTTGGTGGTGTTCGGTATCGTTCGCATTTACATACACATGAGTTCACGGGAATTTGCTAGGTGATGAATGACGGGATATTTTGCCGTGCTAATTGGCATATAAGTGTGGCACATGCGGCAATGCCGTGGCACTGAATTATAACGGTGCACAAGGGAGTTCAAGCAGAAGGTTACATGGGTCATCTAACAGAGTGGACCTGACCTAGGGGCGCAGGAACAATCTGGAACAACACATTAAAAACCGTATCAGCTTGTCTCATGAATATTAATTAGGTGATGTAACAAGTGACAGGCTGATAGGTCAGGCCAATTAATCGGTATCAGCTTGCCATGTTCACTTGGCCCAAGTGTGTAAGCTCTAAAATCTGCCATATATATCTATCTATCCATCCATCCATATCTATCTGAAAAAAGGTTAATATGAGCTTTTCCAGCACGTCACTAAATTGTAGTATGCATTAAGTATTATTATAATCATTATTACTGCTATTCTATTATATATATATATATATATATATTATTATTATATATTATAACTGTGTGCCATAGTTTTAAGAAAAAAAACATTTGTGTGTGGGGGTGTATAATAATTAATACAAGTTAAAATGATTAATGAGTAATGTTTTCCACGCCCTTGACCTCACATAAGCACCGGCATTGTTCACAGAAAGGTTTATAAAATAGACCTGAGACTGTCTTGTCAACATATTCATTTGGTAGGCAAAGCAATGATGTCATTTTTTGCACACATACTTTGCATCCAAACCCGTGGCACCAGTAGCTCGACAATAATAGCCATCATAAGACTCATACTGACAAACAAGACCCGGTCTCACTGTATATCTCTTTCACTGTTCAAACTGGTATATTGGTACGGTAAACATACAGAAGTACACAAAGCATAGCTTATTTTCTCATGTTTGATCTTGTTTGAAGGGTTATCAATGGCTCCGTGAGTTCTGAATAGAGCCATTGTAAACGGCTTTACTTATCTTGATTGAGTGCTAACCACCAATGAATGAAGAAGTCGTTTACGGAAGGAAATTATTCTCTTATCAGTCATAACACATCTATGCGGTCATGTATTATTACAGTAAACTGAATATTTCAGAGGAGAACTCTTCAAACATCAGTCATCTTTTATTTAGTTTAATGATGCCGATATAAACGACCAGTAAAACGTTTGGACACACAGAGCCTCATGATCTTAAAAACCTTTTGATCTAAAGGCTTATATATATATATCTATGATTTATTTGTTTGTTCATTCACTCGTTCGTTTAGTTATTTGTTAATTTATTTATTTCAATTGTTTTGAAGACTGTACTATTATTTCAAATAAGTAAAAAGTAATACAAATGAGTAGGTGTGTGCAAACCTTTGAATGGTAGCATAAATATGTGGTAGTAATGTGTAATTGAAAAAAAAAATAAACAAAGTAAATACATAAAATAAAATGAAATGAAAATAAATTGGCAATAACAATTTATTTTATTACTTGCAAACAAACCAGTTGGCTTTTTATTCTTCCTCTTTATGGATGTTACTCAAATACATTACTCATTCATCATGTTTTATTAATCAGCTCAGACAACAAAATGATTCTTCTTAATGTGGATTAGTAGGTGGAGCAAGAATAACTCACAGTTTCCACTGGTAGACAGTGACGGCTGGGTTGGCGTCTGCATTACACGTCAGCTTTACATCTGGACGATTCAGGTACCAGTTCCCGTCGAATCCCTCGATTTTTACCTCTGGCTCATCTATATAAAAGCAGAAAAAACATGTCTTCAGGCAGGGGCTCAGACAGCTTTTCTGGGTCACATGACATGTTGATGGGTGCTTGTCATGATACTGATTAAGGGTCTGGGCTCATTGCTAAAAGGTCAAGAGTTTATTTCTTAAGCGATTGGGAGGACAGCCAATAAGTGAAGGGTTACTGAGACTACAACCACTACTGTGCCCTTTAGCTACCCACTTAGCTGCAAGCTGCTCCAGGGCAACTATTCCAGAAATTGGCTTAATTGGATAAGAACCTCAGCTAAATGCCAAATTTCAATTCATTACAGCACAATTTTTCTATTAATGACGATATTAAAATGCACTACATACTCGATGGTACCGGTCAGTAATTTCTCTCATGTCTCTTCAGATTTATTCTTAATTGCTTTCATGAGCATGTATAAGGCTGAGCAAATTCAATTTGGAAATGTTATACCAAAGGGTAACTTGATTAACAAACACTCAAAGTAAATCAAGAATCAGGACGAGTGATTCTCTGTGAACTTACCGCTGCATATTCACACAAACAACCGCACCGCAAGAACAATGTATTCTACAGGTGCTGATTTGCAGGTGTTTTGAGTTAATTAGCTGATTAGAGTGTGGCACCAGGTGTCTTCAATATTGAACCTTTTCATAATATTCTAATTTTCTGAGATACTGATTTTGGGTTTTTCATTAGTTGTCACTTATAATCATCAAAATTAAAATAAATAAACACTTGAAATATATCAGTCTGTGTGGAATGAATGTATACATTATACAAGTTTCACTTTTTGAATGGAATTTGTGAAATAAATCGACTTGTTGATGATATTCTAATTATATGACCAGCACCTGTATAGTGTGGTGTGGGAGAATGGGTGGATTTCCTCTATCAGTGTGCTGTATGGGGGCTGCTATACTGCTCTAAACTGCCCTAAACAATAGCTGATAACAACAGCGGCTGAGACAGGCCAGTGACACATCTCTTCCTGCTCTGCACCTCCTCCGCAGGACTTGCGAAACAGTACAGCATTAATGCTAACATCTTGTTACCAAGCACAAGTATTTTTTTATGTATTTTTTAAACATTATTTGACATTACAGTGGGGTTTTATATAAATATGTCAGTAATTAGACAAGTCAGATGGATCATTACATTAGCTCAATCATATAAACAGTTGAATTAAATCTGATTGTTGAGAAAACTGGATAACATGCACTTATGTAATTATGTGATGTATATTATAAAGGCTACACTACAGATCAAAAGTTTGGAATAATTAAAACATTTTCACGTTTTTGAAAGAAGTCACCATACTGCATCTATAAATAAAATAAAATAAACAATGAATGAATGAATAATTAAATATATATAAATACTATTTTAAACTGTTTTCTATTTTAGTACATTTTCAAAAAGTAATGTATTCCTGTGATAGCAAAGCTGAATTGTTTTAGCAGTCTTCAGTGTGACACACCAGACATTATTATAATATAATAATTTGGTGCTTAATTATAAATAATGGTCCTTATTGTTATAAATGTTGGAAACAGTTTTTGCTGCTTAATATTTTTTTTGTGGAAATCATGCTACATTTTTTCATGACTAATGATGAATGTAAATTCTAATGATATGATTCTAATGAATGGAAAGTTCAATGAACATCCTTTATTTTACCATTATAAATGCCCTTCCTGTCACTTTTGATCAATTTAATGCATCCCTGATTAATACAAGTTATGATTTTTTCACTATTAAATAATAAAGAGCAAAAACTGACTGCAACATTGAAAATAATAAGAAATAATTATTGATCAGCAAAACAGAATATTAGAATGATTTCTCAAGAATCATGTGACAGAATACTGGAATAAAGATGCAAAAAATTCAGCTTTGCATCACAGGAATACATTACATTTTAAAATATATTAAAACAAAACTGTTCTTTGTAATTGTAATAATATTTCACTGTTTTTGTTGTTGCTGTTTTTACTGTATTTTTGTTCAAATAAATGCAGTCTTGGTGAGCAGAAATGACTTCATTCAAAAACAAAAAAAAAAATAATTATCACAAACTTTTGACCAGTATTATATTTTATACATATCTATAAATAACGTAATTTTTAAAAGAAAAAACATTGTTCTTACACTGAACGTTGAGTATGACGCTGTCTGTAAAGCGTTCTGCACGGTACGTGACGATGCAGGTGAGCTTCTGACGATGGGTTTCGCGGCTGGGCATTACGATATAGTTACTGCGCACGGTCACGGTGCCATTCGGATTGCGCGTTTCCTGAAACGTGGCTTCGCCCTTCAGAGTGGTGTCCCATTTAATGACGCTGGGAGGCTTGCCGTTAGCCGACATGCAGGTGGCCACCGGCATCTTGCGTTTCGGCATCCTTGCCACGATGGTGGGTGAAGTCAAGGTCATCTTGGTCACTGGCCGTGCTGAAAGAAAGCAGTAAACAAGAAAAAAGAAGAAAAGAAACACTATAAGATACTAAAGTACTGTGTGAACAGAGGTGCCCTTGAAAAGTTGCGAAGTAAAAACAAATGTGTTATTTTTCTCACTGATCCAGTGCCTGAAACACTAATCTCACCGTTCTGGAAAGTATTTTTTCCCCGTCAGTATAAATCAAGCAGTTCACTAATTTATTTTTCCCCTACCCTGTGTTCAAAGCGAAAGCATCAGTCATGCACTCAAACAGATGTAGAAACCACTCGTTTCTCGCAGTGCCCAAAGCCATCCAATATTGATCCTTTATGGGCTGCCAATTAGCAATTAACAGGCCCGCATCAAAAGGGAAGATGTGTGTTTATGTGAGTGCGTGTCAAAGAGTGCTGATAGCAGGACTGAGGTTTGTGGCGAGGGTTGATATGACATGAAGAGGCTCTTTGAAAGCACTGAGCTGGTTATCTCCATTCAGGTTGCTCACTCTTACTGCAGTGCCAGCGTTCTCAGAGGACGCATGTGAACGTGATATACAAAATGGGCTTGGGAGTTAACAAGCCACACTAGTAAAAAAAGCACCCTGTACTTGAGCCAAGCAGCTCCCTTTGCTGGCTTAATGGAAAATATATCAACACTTCATTTCTAATTAGATCTGCAATCAGTGGGAGCATAACCCGCCTCTCTAACGAGATACTCCTCTCTTGCACTCCAACACACACATAAACACACACACACATACATCATGGTTCTTTTCCTAACCTGTGCAGCTTCCTAAGAGACGAATCACAGCTCTGCTCTTGAAAAAAAAGTGTGTGAGGAAGGAAAGCTTTTATTGATGTCTGCTAAGGACATTTATTAAAGTTCACCCAACAACAGAGACTTTTAAGACTTGCGCACCCTCACTTTGTACAAGCCATATTTATTTTCATTTTAAGCAGAATGTCAGAGAATCTATTTTTTTATACAATGAAAGTGGGTCATGATTTAAACAGCCAAGCTCAAAAAGGCAACATAAAAGTAGCCCATTGTGCACTTTATTCCATGCCTTCGGAATTCATGTCATACAGATCGATTTTAACCTAACACAAACTTTTTTGTCGGCCAAACTTATCTGACGCAGGTTTATTATAATTACTCACTAAAACTGAAACTGTAACAGCTATAATTTTAATTTAGTTTGACGTACTAAAATAACCAAAACTGTTATAAAATAAAATAAAAAATTACAAAAGACACAACAAAATTACTAAAACTATAATTAAAATTTAACAGAAAATATTAAATATTCAAGATTCAAAATATTAACAAAAAACAAAGAAACTAAAATAACATGGATTTTACCTAAAACATTTATTTGAAGTATGAACACATTTTAATTATTTAACAACACATTTGTATGTTTACTTGGTTAATAGTTAAATGAAATGCAGGAATACAAATACATTAATAAATGTTATTTATTTGTGTATTTATTTATTTTAAAATAATTAGACATTTTCTGATTTCATGAATTATATCCCATTTTGGAAAAGCCTGATCTACTGAATGGCTTTAGAAGTTCTGGAGTCATATGAACTACTTTTACAGTGTTAATGGTCATTTTGGAGCTATATGGTATAAAACACCATCCACTTTTGTTTTGTCACAGAGCAGCTCGGACATTCTGCTTAACCTCTGATTTTGTGTGTCAAGGAAATAAGAAAATAATACAAAGTTGCATTCCTTTGATAAAACGATAGCTTATATCCACCAGTGTGTGTAGCTTTTGACAAGAACACGTATGAATACATTATATCTGCAGGTCAAGGTTGAGATGCAGCTCTTTCTGTTGTGGTGACCACTGATCAATATATTTCAAGCGTAGTGAAGGTTTTAACCAAGCACATTACAGACCCGGAGCGGTCAAGGACAAAGATGATTATTTCTGAAGGGCTTACAGGGTTATGAATATAATATTGCTGAAACAACATCCATTTACACCTTACTACCTGCTAACCATGAGAACACATTTAATAAAAAATATCTCACCATGTCAGTGCTAAGAGTGCAGAGAATATTCAAGAAAATGACACCTACTTCTGTGCTCTCCATACATGTGTGCTGCATACAAATCAGTCTTTTGGCACTGAATGCAATTTTTTGTATAAATCATTCACAAGACAATTATAGTGAAAACTGTCACATTTCATGTGAATCCACTTCAAATTGTTTGTAAAATATTATTGCATTAAAAATAGGATGTCTCTATAAATCATAAACATACAATTATTCAAACAAACTGCAGCATTTTATAAAAGCAGTGTTTATGCAAAAATCTGTAAACTGTTCTTAAAACATTCATTTAAAGAGTTTTTTTTTTGTAAAACTCTTTGAAAAAAAATATGATTGTGTTTTATTTATGTAATTATTTTTTGTATACAATTTTTACATAAATTGTACCATTTAATGTGAATAACTACATGCATAGATAATTCTTAAATACATTTTAGTGTGGAATATAAATACTTTTGAACACACAATTTGTTCTACTTATTTGTGAATAAGGCCCACTGTCACATTAACATGACAATGTTATAACAGAATTATTTCATGAATGACATAAATTCATTCTGCTCATGTTTCATGAATTAGGCCCATTGATGCACCATTGATGTTTGTGAATGCGCTCTTTTCACAGGAGAACAGCACTATATATGTAGCGTGGTGGTCTTACCAAAGACGGTGAGGTTGACCATATTCTCCCTGTTGCCTGCTGGGAAGGTGGTGTACTCGCAGATGTAGGCCGCCTCATCAGAGAGCCTTAGGTTGCCGAACACAATGGTGGTATCCTCAAGAGAAGAAGGGGTCCTCTGGCGCACAGCAGGGTGCTTGAAGCTCACGCGGTCTTTGAAAGGGGGCAGCACTGATACTCCCAAGGCTGGGTTAGCGGTGGCGACGTTTTGTTTGGTGCCATTTATCAGCTTTTGCCAGGTGACCTGAGAGATCTTCACCGGTGGCTTACCGTTGATGAAGACACATCGCAGCTCGACCGTATCACCCACAAATCCGGACTTACTGGGGTCCGTCTGCACCGACTGCCCGTTCCCTGCTGCAGAAAGACAAGAAGAGGGACATTACAAACAACTCAACCAATCTGTGCTTAGAATGATCGTTAATGCACTAAATGTATCAATACTTTGGTAATTAGCAAAACTGACCAATATTAAAGGAATAGTAAACACACAAATCTTCATCATTAATTACTCACCCTCATGTTATATTAAACTCATAAGACATTTGTTTATCTTTGGAACACAAATTAAGATATTTTTTTATGAAATCCGAGAGTTTTCTGACTCTACATAGACAGCAATGCAACTGACACGTTTAAGGCCCAGAAACATAGCAAGGAAATCGTTAAAATAGTCCATGTGACATCAATGGTTCAACCGTAATGTTATGAAGCTATGAGAATACTTTTTGTGTCATAAAGAAAACACAAATAACGACTTTATTCAACAATTATTTTCTTCCAAATCACTGTCCGCCACCATTCAAGACTGGGACCGTTTCAGTTGCATTGTTGTCTATGCAGGGTCAGAAAGCTTTCGGATTTCATCAAAAGATATCTTAATTTGTGTTCCGAATATGAACAAAGGTCTTATGGGTTTGGAACAACATGAGGGCGAGCAATTTGAATTTTCATTTTTGGGTGAATTGTTCTTTTAATACCAATTTAATTTTAAGGTGAGCTACCCATTTCAGGTGTTACACATAACTAACCCTAAACCTAAGTAGTTGCCTAGTACTGTGTAATTACACTGTAACAATATTACATTAAAATAAAACGCAACCAAAAACTATTTAGATTATATATATATGCATATGCTATCTGCCCATATGTGTTTTTGGTATTTATTTTGAATATGCATCATGAAAACTGACAACCTTAACTGAAGTTACAGCAACCCATTGACTCGACTCGGGCTTTCACGCAACAATCGAGTGCGTCAAAACAGCTAGCATGTCAATTCAACAAGAGTACTTCAAACATAACTAATTACAAGTATGGCAGCGGTGTTTACAGGCAGCATTAGGTCTTCAAGAGCACCGTATGTAGACTTTCCCTGCATGTGTAATGATGGTAGATCCCACCCTGACTCTGATCCTAACTGCCAACCCTCCCACACCACTTCATCCTAATTATTTCTCATTGGTAAACATCTCAGTGACAGCCTCAAGCACCTATTAATGGAAACAATGTGGGATCCAGTCTGAGTGTGCCCACAATAATGGCACTTGAATTAAGCTACAATAAACCAGGCAGGCAATTAGTAGTAAACAAATGGGTTTTCTATTTTTCCCCACAACGGCTATCAGGAGTTTGAAGGTATCTGTCACGCAGAAGATGCTTACAGTTAAAACAATAGTGGTTTTGTCTCTCAAGATAACCCTGGAGTACGGCATGTCCCACAGTCAAATGCATCTTGTTTTGGCAGGCCCTTGGCCTTTTGTCTCCCTGGTGACCTTCTTTTACCCCCTCCAGCTGAGAATGATGTGTCAACACTGGAACCCCTCCTTCTCACCCCTTTCTTTTCTATAAAGTCTCGCTTTCTTGCACGTGCTATTACTCATACTTTTGTTTAACTGCCCCCTTTACCTCACCCCCTGCTTTTCAATCATATTTTCTTTGTCTTCACTTCCTTAACACCTGACCAGACAACCAGCTTTTCTTAAATTTCTACCCTGCTTATGCTTCCTCAGAAGGGCTATGCATCCATGAGCACTTTCAGTTCCTGTTTAGCTCTACAGAGGCCATTCATAACGGAAGCTTTCCTGACCCGTGAATAACTCTGAGGCAAACGTGTCCCTGGAGGGTCCATGAGTTCTGTTGTCTTTAACAAACCTGTCGTAGGAGACCCCGAGTAGATATATTCTCCTCGCCGTCAGGTGCTGTGCTGTCCTGTTGGCCTTGCTTCCTGCATAAACATATACTAAACCACATACCTTCACCTACCTCTTTCCCCCTATCCCTCTCTCTCTCTCTCTCGCTTATTTATGACTGGCAAAAGAGGTAATTACCTCCTACAGAGAGACCTTAGCAAAGAGGAAGTAACTCTGAACTACCACGCTTAATCACGCCACTCATAAAAGTTGGAAATACTGCAGGGGACAATAAAACAGATGGAAACTGTGGGTCATTTGACCAAATGAGTGCTATTAGATCCCTTATATAAATATGTATACAATTTTCTACAATAATGACATCGTCGTTCTTTTAAAAGGAACTTTTAAGCACAACTTCAACTTTAATTCTTCTTTAATTAATCTTACATTTTGTTCATCCGTCGTCTTAAAATGTCAACACTATTACCATGTGTTTGTATAGTAAATAGAAGATGATTAAAAAGTGAATGTTTGTAGAAATATCAGTAAGATATTTTATTTCTAAAAAGAACACTTTAGTTTCATGAGCATCTGTCAGATTAAACTGATGGAATATGAACACTGTTAACTTTCTGAATGCTTAAATATATTCTTACATTAACATTAGTATTACAATTATTAATTTGGATTGAGATTTGTTCACACATTATTTGTTTGATAGAAAGTTACAAATAATATAAAATCATATAATCATATGCATTTAAAAAACGCCTTTGTTTAAATGGTATCTTTTGAAAATGAGACAATAATGGGCAATTTTGAAGAGTTTAAGTTGAATTAATGATCAGGGAACAGCTTCCTACCGATAAGGGTATTCGTAAGCCATTTTAAGAAAAGTTGAAAAACTGGTTTGAGCGCAGGACTAGGTAGGGCTGCTCGATTCTGACAAAAATCATAATCATGATTATTTTGGTCAATATTGTAATCACGATTATTTAAAACGATTATTAGTGGACCATATGACCAAAACTTTATATGAAAGATTTATTTAAAAATAGTGATATATCAAATATATATTTTCTGTAAATAAGGTTGCTATGACATCTACATTTTAGAGACCAGCGAAATGTCACAATTCTCAATAGCACAGCAGAATACCAGAGTAACTAATATTAGTTAAAAAAACAACAACAACAAAGGTCCTCAAAATTATTCAAAATAATTAAGCTGTCAGTAATAAAAAAGCTAAGGAATACAATAGAATAACAAAGATACAAAAATGAAAAACTGTGCTTTAAGTTTTTTTTACTGCATGTCTAAAGTATCTATTCAGTTAACAGCCTACTAGAGAAATGGAATAACCTAATGTAAAATAAAACAGCATAGTCTTCACTGTAAGAATTACACTTCCTTTGTTTCTTATTAAAGCTACAAAAGTCATTCACTCAAGAGCAGAGAGTGATTCTGAATTTTTCTTTGGTTGTTTGATTATTAATATAAAGCACACATTTGGCAGCAGGAATATAGCCTGCTGTCACTTTAAGAGCCGCACGGATTCTATTTACTGTTACACACATATGTTCACGTTAATGTTCATTTATCACATAACCAATGAGGGTTTACACAAATAATCACCAAGCGGCGCATTGAAACACACTTGTGCGTGTATTTGACTGTTTAGACGCTAAAAGATGACTTTACATGTCCGTGCTGTGTTTTGTCTCTGAGCGCATACACAGTAATCTTCCCGAGGAAGCGCATGTTCTCTTTCACGCTTTTAAAAACATAAATACATTTAATCAACTTGAAAAAGCACGTCCCATTTTGCAAAACTATCGTTACATGATTTTACTGATTTGAACGTGAAACTGTGATTTTATGGATGAACAAAAGTGCACCGCTGGAAAGGGGGCAGAATGGGGCGTTTTATCTCGATTGCTGTATTTTCATAATCGTTGGAGGCTGAAATCGAAATCTAAACTAAATTTTGATTAATTGGACAGCCCTAGGCCTAGGGGTAACATCAGTCATAAGAGTTCAACAAGTATGTAGGGCTGTCGCGATAAGCTCAATATCGCAATACCGCGCTATTGACGAGCATAACCGCAGAGGAATGCAACAACCGCAGCAACCACGATATTTCCGTGTTTTCTTTTCCGTAAGGTTACGCCCTTATCAATCATTTTACACTTCGTGCATGTGTTTTGAATATTAGTAATGATAACAATGTGTACCATGCTGATTTGTACAGTGGCTCAGTAAATTTGCACTTAACAATCCTAAACAGACAGCGAATGAGAGAGAGATCGACTGATGCCGAGTCATGTATATTTGTGAAAACAGAAATCTGTCTTAGCATCGACACATTGCTGGTCAGCTGAACCTTTAAAAGTGGCGCTCGCTGTGGTTAAAAGTTGAATTTTCAAATTTGCATGACTTTTGCAGTGTGTCTTCATTGTTAACTCAAAGACCAGGCCACTCTGAAACAGCCGTCTTCACGCGGTGACAGAACAATGCAAGTCTGACTAGCCCGTAAATTAGGAAATAGAAAACAGAACAATTGGCTGAACTCGTTTACTTCAGTGTTTCATTTCACCGTTTGTTTCATTGCATCTTTTTAACACAGCCAACGATATTATATATGTTAAAGTGTGTGTGTGTGTGTGTGTGTGCAGTAATACTGCCACTCAAATTTGAGCCACTCAAAATTACCGCAAGGGAAATTCCTTCACCGCGACAGCCCTACAAGTATGGGCAAGTGTTTAAGTGCTTAGTTCAAGACTATGAAAGATAATCTGGGAAAAGTTAAACTTGAGATGACATCGATAGTCTAAAACTAAAACGGATTTCATGACCAGCGGGGCTGAAACTAGCCACACATTTAGCGAGAAAGCGAGAGAAGCAAGCAAATGAACACAGAAATATGTATTTTGTGTGTGTCTGTGTTTGCAAGTTTGAAAAAAGAGGTTCAAGGTCACCACACTTCACAAATCTGAAAGCATGACACTCAATATTTCAGAGAACGAATGGTACTGACCTTGAATAGAAAGAAACTCTTATTGCTAGGAAGTTTCCTCTTTATCATGCAGTGTTACACTAGTAGTTTCAGGTTTGTTTGAAAGAACATGAAACTTAAAATTCCCCATGAATCCAGATGTGTTAAGCACCTGCAAATGGATTAAACTACATATACACTTTCTTGCTCATGCAAAAATTGCCATCACAATGGTCTTATTGGTGGTTCCTTACTGGTCCAAGTCATAAGAGACCCCCTAAGTATGAGAATCAATTGTGATGCTATCCTTAGCAAACATCACTTATAAAGGAGGGAACCAGCTGGTGATGTGTTTTTTTTTAACCGATGCACACCAAACCCTTAATTTCTCATTTACCCAGGCATGTACGGATGAGATATTTTTGACCAGAGTGTATAGACCCATCAGCAGGCACTGTGAAACAACAGATTGATTGACTAATCGAGTTTGACAGAAAGACGGCTGGCAACCTTTGCACAGATACCTTGGGGAACACCTGTGTCCTTGTACCCCTCGGTTTAACCCTGTTTCCGCTTGCATTTGCTACCGTGACAGGGTCAAAACAGAGGAAACGCCTTTCGAAGTACCAATACGATTTACAGCTTGCCAACATCAGTTAGAAAAACCATCCGAGGCAGATCTAGGGGGAAATAATATAGGCCTAGTTCACTTCAGCTGCATGGAGATGTTGATAGTGGGGGAATAGTAGAAGTAGCAGGGAGACTATACTCTGCTAACTCCCTCCTCTGAGTCATCCACTTAGACCACCACAAATAAAGATCAGTCTTCGCTTTTGAGGGAGTTGTGAGAGAGGGCTAATTATACGGCTCCAGAACCCAAATCCTCACACTAAGGAACCCAAAGCCTCTGGGCCCCCTGACCCCATTTCCACCTCCTCTTCCTCCACCTCGGGGCTGAAGGAGTCTTCCAAAGAAAGTAGGAGATAGAGAGTAATTATAGCCTGCACAGTGGAGTTGAACAATAGAGGGCAATCAGAGAGAAAATGTGAGAATATAAACATTTCTATACACAATACAAGAAGTTAAGTTGCTACGAAACGGAAGCAAGGACAAACAGACCGCACCACAATGGTGTCCTCGAAAGCATAACAATAAAAGTTGGGTAAGACGATCACTTGCAGACATCTGAATAACGATGAAAGTGTAGTAACATGCCGCAGAACAAATTCCGAGGTCTTAAAGTATCATCCAGTGGATCTGACAAACACACCCAGACAACATGGACTCTATTTAGTTTTCCAAGTCTCTTAGCTGGACTACACGCAGAAACGTATAATGTGGAGGGAAGTAATTGCGTAGATATGACCGTGAGGCATATATGAACAAGTCAGAAGCGGCTAAAGCCTTTCACAATCCCCATTATTCAAGGTGACGTTTCATCCACCCATCATGTCTCAGAGAATGACCATAAAACAAGTCCAACATATGAGTGATTAGTCCCTCCGTTTTCAGTAATCTGGCACAACTGTGAACATGTAGGTGGAAGTCAAGGATGAATGTGGTTTTCCAACTGGAGGGTCTACTTTGAGGTCAACTTTGTTTTGCTAGCCCGACCACTGACCAGAGACCTCCGGAAAAATGAAATACAGCCTAATTTGCCTTGAGGTATCCGTAAAGTCTTAACCATACCTCAGATGCAATATTCTCCGAACCTACAGGTGTCAGTGGTGAGAAAATATCAGCTGAACCAGCAAGAAGAAGCATTATGAAGTATCTTGCAGAGCTTTACATTTACCTACCCCAGGTAAAAATGTGTTTTTGGGTCGATGGGTTGTGTTGGGTTGGGGGGGGGGGTTGTATATCGTCTTGGAAAATTGGGGCCTTCAAGTCAAAAAGGTTCATAAACCCTGTTTCATTGTATAAAAAGGTAACTGCTGTTGTTTCCAGGCCTACTTTTCACAACAGAAACACAGAATCTGCCCTATTCATTCACACACTTGGACCATGTGGTGGGGGTGCGACTAAGACGCCTCCTGTAAGACGTAGCATCAGCGCGGAGGCACACTACAAACAGAGCTACCATTCTCCGGGATGGCAGCCTGACCGGATCCGCATCTCTCCCCGGGCACGAGGCACAACAGTGGACCTGCTTCAGGCCTCCCAGAAAAAAATTATGGCATTCGGCCCATCTCATTAAGAAAACCGCAGCAAGGCTTGTTTAGAGAGTCTACAAAATACGCCCCATTGTGTTTGGGTAATCTAATAGCAATCCAGGTCCTTCAGTTAGAAAAAAAAGAAGAGCTCAGCTTCGGTGAGGACACTAATATGTTTATGTGCTAGAGAGTGATGATACGGTGCCTGCCAGCACATCCCGCTCACGCTGTGGGCGCATTACAACGCTGGATCAAGTTAGCAGCTAAAAACAGAGAAGAGACTGCGACGGTGGAGTTCAAGAGTAACTCTAAAATCAATGAGGAGAATGTAATGAATCCTACAGCCGGCCATGCACGTACGACTCATTCTAGTGTGTTTGTTTTTGAGCGTGTGCGCATTTCTGCAGACGTGCTGGGATGTTGAGCGCTGCCTCTACCTCTAAACATGGCTATTTGATTCCTGTTTTACCAGCTTCCCTCATCTACTGTGTCAGCCTTAGCTAATATTTACCTTCAGCAGAAATCTACTGCAACATATGGTCAGCACTCCGGCTTTCACTTGCGCTCTGCTCTCGCCCCGTTCTGCATTAACACTTAAACTTTACACACATTTCCCCTGAATACCCTTTTCCTGACAGACCATCTACCATCTGCTTGATTGAGGCGGTGTGTTTACCTGAACCAACCTGCTATACAGGAAGTTATAAAGGTTGTGCATAATCTGTTTGTCAAACAGTTTGGTACATATCATCAACATACCCTAAGGGTACCGTTCCCAACAGCTCTAGCGATAATTTAAAGAGGAATCATGCTATTTTTGAAAAGTGGATGGGAAATATTGCAACACTCAGAAACATGGTTGTTATAGTAAACTAAAACAGAAACTAAAAATAAAAATAAATAAAATAAATAATATAACTATTTAAAAAAAAATATATATATATATATATATATATATATATATATACTGATACTTTGTCTACATTTTTACATGACTTGAAATGATTATGATTAAAACATGATTGCAATATTACAAGTTAAAATAAATTGTTTAAAAGTCATAACATATAGCATGAAAACTGTATGAATGTGATTATATTGACATTTGTTTAAACAATATACAATCAGTTATTGCATTATTAACTCTTATTTAGCTGTATATATCGACAAATGTAATTATTAAATTAAATTAGAAATGTTTTGCTGCCGATATGAGCTAAAAGAGGATAACATTTTTGTCAAATTTTAGTGGTGATGTGCCATATGTTTTTATTTTATTTATTTTTTAAGCGTAGGCTTAGCAAACAGCTTTTGGCCTTTCCTCATTCAAGCAGATAGAAGCTGCTCTTGTATAACTTGAAAATAACCGGCCGAGGGCATTATCAAGATGGCCGCCAAGTCGAATTACTTGCTTAAAAGGACATTGCCCTCATCTAAAGAAGGCACCGATTATACAACCATATGTTGCTTTCTTCCATATTTGACTATGGATCCAACCCCACATGGCACAAGTCCAATGCGATGTAGGACGGAGCGGACAGGCCCACGCTGCTTCCCCCTGAGAGTGGTTTGAAGGCGTTGTGAAAATGTCAAGGGGATGCATCAGTATACCTGTGTTCTGCTCTCTTTCTTCTCATCACTTTTTTTTTACACACTGATTCATCTTTCACAGCTCGGCCTGCCAGCTCTTCCACTACATTTTTATATCCACAATCCAACAGCAGGATAGATGATGTAATACACACGCATACAGGCTTTGAATCTCTTATTTGGCAGGCATATTGCACTCTTTATAAAGGTCAATGGATGCAGCACAAACTTTAAATGTTTGTTGCATCATGCAAACAAAGAATTCCAAATACTTTTATTTTTTTATACTAGAATCTTGCTGGATAAGATCACTGAAAATCTTTTTAATTATTTATAGACATATATGTACTGAAAGCAATGTGTAGGCTTTTTTTAGCCTAGCATAACAAATACATTGTATAATCACTATATATATATATATTTTTTTTTTTCATGATTCATAACTGCCATGGCAATTTTATAGATTTTTTTTCTTAACAATACACTACCACTAAAAAAGGCTGGATTCATTTGATCAAAATTAAAGAAAACATTTTAAAATTGGGAATTTCATTACAATTATAATAAAGTTTTTCTAATTTAATATATTTAAAAATGTAATTTATCCCAGCGATGGCACATTTTCAGCATCATTACTTCAGTGTCATACGATCCTTCAGAAATCATTCTAACAAACCAATTCGATGCTCAAGAAATATTTCAATTATTAACAATAATTAAATCATGTTTTTCTGCTTAATAATTTTAAAGAAATGTTGATACATTTATTCACATGATTATTTGATTAATAGAAATAAACAACATTTATATATATTTATATATACATATAATATTTTGTAACATTGCAAATGTATTTACTTTATTTACTTTTGATTAATTTAATCTGTATATGCTGAAAAACTATTAGGCATCAAAAACTTTTCAAATTTGATGATGATTTGTTAACAATAATGTGACACTAAAGACTGGAGTAATGAAACTATGAAAATTCAGTTTTGATATTTCAAGAATAGATTACGTTTTAAAATGAAAATATTAAAACATTAAACTAGAAAAAAATATTTATATTTGTAATAATATTCTAAACAATATTACTGTTTTTACTGTAGGTTTGATCAAATAAATGCAGTTTTGGTGAACACAAAAATACTTATTGTCTCTTTATGGAATCTCAGTGATTTCAAACGTTTGACCTTTACTGAAAATTAAACATACAATTTTGTTTTGTCTCGCTAGAAGTTCAAAACAGTAACTACAATGTGTAAACAGACCGATACAAGATTTGGAGACAAGGTCGTGCTCACTAACGTTCTCTCTCTGTCCCTCTCGAAACGTGAACAAGGACACTGTCATAGTTTCGGTTGGGCTGAGGAACAAAAAAACAAACGCAACATTTGTCCATACTTGCCCTAACAGCTGATGACATCATCCTGATACGAGATACCAGGCCACCTGTCAGAGTCAGAGGAAGTGTGGGGCTGTTAGGGTCAACAAAACTTACGTAGTTAATGATTACAAAGCCCACCAAAATGACTACACACAAACGGCCCTGCTTGTTTGCAAAAGAGAGACAGAAACTAGGCACGAAGACACAAAGATAAGGGAAAAAAGGCTCAGCTGGCACCACTACATAAATGCGTGCATAAATGCATAAAGGGGTTTTACACAGAATGGTATTCAGCTAAATTATTGATGTCCCCATTCAGTAAAAAAGCTTTTAATGTGATACACAGGAAAGAGTGACAGCTTCCTTTACAATGTGTATTTATGCTGTGTTTGGAGTATGTATATATTTGCGAGCGGTGTGTGTGCGCAAGGATAGGTTTGTGTACAAAAGGACAATGGCAAGCCAGCTTCTAACAACCTAAACATCTATCAATGACTTTAACAAACTGAGATGCTTTTAACGAATCACGGTCTCCTGTGGATAGCAACACAAAAGTGACCAGCATATCTCAGCGGGTGATTTACAAGCAACGTAACCAAACAATATGATCACCGCAAGCCTGCGAGTCACGGCAAATGTGAAGTAGTTTAGAAATAATGAACAAAACACAATTAATCTTTTATCGCACAGATTGCCAGATAAATACACCCACAAGCGTTAAATGATCAGAGTTGGCGATTTTTCAATAATGCAGTGATATCCTCCGGCATAAAATCAATAACAGCTGTTAGATGTCTTCATGTGAAAAATATCTAATCAATAAATAATGTGGCAATGGCCATTACTGGTGGGCCATAAGTAATGGATTACACCTGAGACGGCCTTTGTCTTCGGGTTACTGTTGGAAGCAGGTGTAAAGGGGATTGGAGTCAAATTAAAGTAAATCTGAGGACAGATAGAGAGAAAAAAATACAAATGGGAAAAGAGCAGTTTATATAATTTAAGAAATTCAGATGTAGGGTACTGAACAGATTATTACATTATAATCAACCTCAAAGGGATAGTTCACCTAAACATGAGAATTTGCTGTTTTTTTACCCTAAGGCCAAGATGCAGATGAGTTTGTTTCTACATCTGATAAATTTAGCATTACACCACTTGCTTACCAATGAAACCTTTGCAGTGAATGGGTGCCGTCAGAATGAGAGTCCAAACAGCTGATAAAAAACATAATAATAATCCACAAGTAATCCACACGACTTCAATCCATCACTTGACATCTTGTGAAGCAAAAAGATGTCCCCTTTTGTCCATCCATATTAAAATACACCAATGCAATTTGTTTAGAACTGTTTTTGCCTGTAAAGAGTGACTGATATGTGCATATTTCTCTCCTGAAACAGACAAGGCAGCGTTTTCACAGGAAAGAGAAGTATTATGAATAAAATACTTTAGCGGGAAGCAACACATTGAAGTTTAAAACATCTCAATGATGGATTGGTTTATTAAAACAAGCTTTTTACTTCACAACATATTAACTGATGGACTGGAGTAGTGTGGATTGCTTGTGGATTATTGTGATGTTTTGTCATCTGTTTGGAGTCTCGTTCCAATGGCACCCATTCACTGCAACAGATCGTTGGTGAGCAAATATGTTCTGATGAAGAAACAAATTAATCTACATACTAGATGGCCTGAGGGTGAGAACATTTTCAGCAAATTTTCATTTTTGGGTGAACTATTCCTTCAAGAGAACAAGTTTGAAATGTGTCCAAGGTGGGTAATTAAATATTACCATACAAGAGGCATTGCTCTAAAATATTTACTCTAGTATAAAATAATAATAATTGCTGCATTTCACTGAAAACACTCAACATGAGTCATATCACAGAGTAAAGAATCATGCAACAGCATGCAATACAACACTAGCCCACAGACTCAATAAAATCAATGTCTGATGCAACTCCATGTCTGTATTTTGAGTGACGGCTAGGATGTGTTTTGTGTCTGCTGCTGAACCGATGGCCCCAGCGCACCTTGGGCTACACTGTATACTCAGCACATCTTGCAGAAAAAGCATTTCAAGTTCAGCCAAAAGCGGCACTGGGGAATATGCTAAAGACGGCCATGCATGACAAATCCTCTCCCTGTCCATCATCATCAATGGGCAAAAATTTTGGTCTGGAAAATTTCAAATCCAAAGTGTTCACATGGAAAATCGGATTGGAGGTAAGTATAATAATTAAATTGATTACATGGATGAACGATTTAAATGCTATGCATGAACAAGCATGACGCAATATTTCAGGATTAGAATGTGTGCAAAACTCCCCTGAAAATAATTATTCAAAATGGCATTATTTATTTATCTGCAATAATTAATTTATTTACTTGTTTTTTTGACATATAGCATTTATTAATCTGTGGTAATAAGTACCATATATTCTTTAACAAAGTATAAAACAACTTGTTTTTTGTAAATATCATGCCTTAAAGTAATCAATATCATCATAATATATTCTTTGAAGTATCTTGTAAATATCATGGTACATCAATATCATCATAATATACTAATAACATGGTACATCAACATCATCATAATAGAGCTATAAAATAGACCAAAATAATAGCCAGTACTAAAAATTGACCTATATTTGGCCATTTTGAGAATAATTTTGGCTTAAGTGAAAAAAAAGGGTCATACCTTTGTGGACTTATACATTTAATTGTATATATTGTATATGGTTTTTATATTGTTTCAATACTGGCATTGGACACTTCGTTAAGGCTTCCTGATGACTTAACCTGTGATTAGCTTTCCAAACTCCCAAGGCTCCAGTGACTAACAGTAGCGCAACCCCCTGATGGGAGGACTAATCTAAAAACAAAAAGAGAACAGATAATCAATATTTGATGTGAGGTGCTCCTTCCTGCGTATCTCTGATGAAAGAATTTTATGAAGATTTCTTAGAGGGAAGTCATGTTGAGAGATTCATCCATTTTTAACGATTTGTAGAAAAATATGAAAATGTCCATCTGACATCAAAGAGCATGTTTTATTATCAGGGTTTAAACAGGCCAGTATTGTGGAAACAGGACAGCTGGGCCGGTGGGCAGCTTTGGTCTCTCCCCCTCATTCGACAGAGCAGATTGACCCATTAACATGTCCGGTTGGGAATTCACACTCCCACTGGAGGGGGTAGTGAGAGAGTCTGGACCACTCACAATTAACACATACATTTAGTATGCAACCGGCCAGTGTCATCATCTGTTATCTGGAGCTAGATGAGATCATACAGATTTATAACTGGAAGCACATTGGGAATATTTAGCCAACGATACAACTATGAGGAAAAGACTACTTCTTAAAAATAAAAATGGCTAAATCGTCACAGTTTCAAATTGCATTTACAATATTATTGAGGTTTAGGGCACCTTTCCACCGACTTCAGAAATTAACTATGACACTACTACACGTTTACCTGACTAAAACGAGTCTAAAAACAAACTTTGCGGAACACTTTGGAACCTAGAACCCACTCTCATGTGGCAGAAATGCATAGAGCGGTTTGAGAATTGGCACTGGCCTGGAACCCGCACTTGAATCATGTCAGTGGAAAAGCGCTATCAGAGCGCTAAACTAAAAGAACAAAGAAGGGCAGACAAGTAAAAAGGGGGGTGATTTATAAATTGTTCAGTGTTTCTGAGGAGAACTCCAAGAGTATGGGGCTGTACTATTTCCATGACCAAGACCACAATGAATATTTCCAATGGCTCTTTGGGAGCGCTCCATTCTCCACACAGCCCACGGAATGCTCACCACATCTCTTGTGCTCCTTTAGTCTCCAGTGCATGTGCTACCCAGCTGGGTAGAGGTACGTCAAGTCCCCCTCCTCCAACTCTTCACCACACACCACATTTCAGATTTTCCCATATCCTCACATGCACACACACATACGTACACACTTCAATGCATAGAGGGTCCAGAGCACACCACGTCTAGGTCCAAAATCTAGTTTTTGCTTTCCCTACAATAGTTATAGAAACCTTCAATGTGACTTTTGATCTAATCACGGAAGCTTTCCAGAAATCTGTCAGATTATCTCAGCGAGTCTTGAGGTTGTTATTCCAGGTCGCACATCAAAGAGCAGAGGAAACCCAATCCAAATAACACATCATCTATCATAATGCATGTCCTTCAGTCAATAACCTTCCTCGCCAACAAAACCCTGCAGTCTGCGGTGGGATGGCTGGAAGTTGATATTTAAAATCTCACCACATCGCTTTGTGGTCATCAATTGAACAACTGCACAGCAGCGCAGAGCTATTGTAACATTCTGATAGCATCTAAGCAGAAACAAGAACATTTCATTTCTAAAAACGCAGAACGAGAGATTTCTCAGAAATGAAGTGCGCAACCGGGGCGCTGATTGCACATTTGAAGAGTTAAACATTGAGGCACATATGGCTTTCAATTAAATTAAAAGTATCTGGCTATGAGATGAAGACGAGAACCACAAAACCACAGGTTGAGGAGAGGAAGAACGTCTGAAAAATTTGAGGGGTGGAATTTGTTACAGTATTCCCCACGAGACATCAGAAGTCCAACGCTGTATATTAACATGAAGGCCATGAAGTACAAGAACCCACCAGAGAACGTTAGCATATGTGCGTTAGCATATAGCATTTTGAAAGTCATTGTGGTTGAGGAAAGGAAAATTGCATGGCTAGTTCCTCATACTTCACTGTAAAAGCAGGCCTGAGGTAATTGCCCGGGTGTCTGAAAGCAATAGGATGGGTGGGCTCACTAAAGAGGGTCTCGGCTGGAAAACAAGAAATATACTTGTGGAATTTTGCAGTGGGTCTAAAAATCTAACGTTTTTAAGAAGTAGCGTATTTACTTTTCCACAAAACAACTAGATTACGACATTAAGATGAATCAAACAACATGTCCATTTGAAGTCTGGATTTAGGATACAGGGGTGTTAGTGGGGAAAAATATGAAATGGTTCTCTGTTGATAAAGGGTGTAAGATGAGTAAAAAGATTTAACCAAGGTAATTGTGGAGATCAGAACAGTTTAATGGAAATGCAGTGACAGCAGTTTTAACAATTTCCTTCATTAATAGCCATACAAGCTACATTACAATTACCTGCTGTTTCAAAGATGTATTTAAACTTTAAACCGTGTCAGTCCGAACGTTGAATTCAAACATCCCAAGGTGAGCAAGGTGAGACAATCCCCTGTGAAAAAAGTCTGCTTTTCGCCTGATACCCTTTGATAAAGAAAGAATGGGGTAAATATATAAATAAGTCTAGCTGACATATCACAATAGTGTATTACTATTGATCAGAGACCCTGAAGCGAGCGAGAAAAGGGACTGAATGGGAGATTCAACAACTCAATTAGCTTGGATTGAAATTACTGTCACTCACTGAACCTTGCAAGTGGAGGAGCACCGCTCGAAAGAACTCAATACCGGGCACAGTCTCTGCAAATCTGCAGCTTAAGGAGACAACACAAACTTGCTAGCAGCAAAGGATTAAACTCGTCATCATTTCTTCTCATAGAACAAACCGTATATTCCGGTGGAAATGACTCACATGCCCCAGATGCTTCCACTGGAGCAACAAGTCATAGAATATCTACAGCTCTTTTTTAAACACCAAAAATTGTGCATATAATAGCGACTCATTTCAACCGCTGCCAACACGCGGCACCCACCTGGAGAATGCAGCAGCCTGTTTCTGCCAATGCAATCAACGCACATTTGCAATTCAGTGTGGAGAAAATGAAAAATGTACAATTTTCTTCTAACGTTTTACAGTTTTTGATTGAGCTGTGCTGTGAAATTGATAAAAACGTATATATCCTTTGCTAGCATTTAGTCACTCTAATATTGTTACAAACCTGTATGACATTATTTTAATCCACTTTTTTACTGTCTTGAGCCATAAGTGTTGTGTTTTAGTTAGCAATTTGTAATTTACTCACCCTCATGTTGTACCAAACCTGTATGAGTATTTTCATTTTTTTTTTTCTGTTGAACACAAAATGAGGTATTTTTGAAAAATTACTAACCAAACAGTATGAGGGGAAGAACAATATCATAATATAAGTCAATGGCTACCAGCAGCTGTTTGGATGGACATAATTTAGTTTTTTTAGGTGAACTATCCCTTTTCTCCTCTCACAAAGGCAGGGAAATAGCCCCCCATTCTCTTTTTTAACCATTTTATCAAAGTGCCAACCCAATGCATGTCCTCTCCCTTCCCCTCCCTCGATCTCTCCACCGCTGTCATGCTTTGAAAGGATTGACGGGCTCTCAGACAGAGCTGATTAAAAGCTTTAAGGTCAGAGAAGTGGGACAGCTATTGAGTGAACACCTGTCTGGCCATACACACACACCACCAACCCAATGCAACGCTAGGCGTGATCTTCACCACAGCACGATCAGAGACTCCAATAAAGCAGCCCTGCCGCCCCCTAACACCGCACACGCACTCATGGGTGAATGCCCTACCTGTCTAGGCCAAAACATCATGACTAAATGCCAAACAAAACCGTCTTTTAAAGGGGCTGGCAACGATTTGCTAACCCTCATCCTCTCTCCAAAACCCATGGCAGCAAACCCGAAAGCACAAAATGATTCCCAGACGGAATAGGAGTTTCTTACTGTAACTCTTGTCTGCTGTTAAAAATAAATTCATACTTTTAAAATTTCAAAAAAATAGTGCATTCTTGTTCCAGAGGCTTTTCTCTGAAAGATGAGTATGCTAAGTTTGAGAAAGTAATTGACATTGTAGAAAAACCTTTACTTCCTTGCTCAAGATTTCTCGACAGTCAGCAAACCCGAAGCTGTCCTGAAGTGCACTTTTAAGTCAGTTATAAGATGTACGACTCTTTGTTCTGCGCTATCTCTAGGAAGAAAGATGCAGTTGCTCAGTCCTTCAAGACAAACAGCTCTGCCTGAACTGAACAAGATAGGGCTTGTCTGTCATGATTTGTGTTCATAGTAGTTGAGCAACACTTAATTTCCCTGAAAGCAATTTCTGTGATATCGGTAGCATTGGTTTCGAGACATGCTGCACATGGGTGTGTGACACGACTTCTCAGGCAGTGACAGCAGTCACAGAGTCTTGTACTCTAAGTACTATACTGAAATTTGAATTTTCTTACTCAGAGGTCCATGAAGTTACTAAAATATCCAACATATATATATATACAAAAAAATCTGATTTTTAAATGTGGCACAAAATGCTGAAAAGTGACTGAATATTGTGTGCAAAAATATACACCCTTATCAACGTATGTACATTTCAATATAAAAACAAGATGTCTTTTTATGTTGTTTTCAAAAGGCAAAAACAAATCTTGAAGATAAGCAATTCATTAGAAGTGCATGTGCAGCAAGTTCCATCAAGGTGACTGTCTGATTTCTATTACCACATCATTAAATGTTATAATTAACATACTGCGCCAGAAGGGTTAACTGAAGCCATGGTTGCAATTGTGAAAGTGTTCGTGGGATTTGTATGTCTATGAAAAGCAAAAAGTTTTAAAATAACTTCTTAATGACTCTTTTATGCTTTCAAAGGTTATGCCAAAGGATTACTGGTCATTAGAGGCAACGTTCCAGGCTCTCTTCCCAATAAGTTGTAGGCATTACAGTTTGCTTGGCACGTATGTTCTTTCATAAGGACTTACACTGCTTTTCAGTCCAGAGTTGAATTTTCATTTGGAGATTAAAACTGCAAGGCCAATGTTTTTAAATAAATGTTTAAACTAAACTTTTACATTTACTGAAGAAAAAGATGCGCTTGCCTATGCAAAAAATAATTCTGGGTGGGCCCATGTTTCTATGATATTGCAGTAGCCTACATATGGGATTTTTCTTTTACCCTATTCATTTAAAAAAAGGTAAGTGTGAATGCTCAGAGAAGCAGTCATGTATCTCTCACCAATGCACGTTTCAGGTATCATGCATGTATCACAAACATGCTGAAGTTCAATCCATGGTGTTACTGTTATGTTCATTTCCTAACCTTAAATAAGAGCAATAGTCACAGTGATAATTGCCTTAGCAATATACTTCAGAAAGAAACTTCCAAGCATCAAAGATACTACTTTAACCTCCCCAGAACCTGGCTGAAAATTAATTTTCCTCTTTCAAAGCCATTATGTGCTTTCATCTTAGTTTGAACACGTAATACTCCTCTGCACAATGGGAATGGTGTAGTGTGACCTTAAAGATATTCTCAGAACCGATATGCGGTTTGTGGATACTCTATCAGGCCTGGCGCACATCGTTTTACCACCAGGTGCAGGAGTATATCCTGTTTAGCAAGTTCAGAAATCCTCTCCCATCCAACACAGTGGCTTAACCTGTCTAGCCTGATACGACTCATGAAAAAACACCCGTTGATCGCTTGACCTTGCTTTACACAATGATGAAAGCAAGCATTTTAACCTGTCTAGCCTGATACGACTCATGAAAAAACACAGAGAACCGTTGATCGCTTGACCTTGCTTTAGTTTCCCACAATGATGAAAGCAAGCATTTGAAAAAGATAAAAAGGCACTCAATGTTCCTTTGCAAAAACGGTGCACAAAATGTGGGTTACATTTAATGTCAGATTCCAGTAGACTGCGACGTAAAGAGTAAACATTTAATGTCATTTTAACCTCAAAAGACAGCCTAATTAAAATACAATAACTTGTTTTTCGTTATTGCAGTAGTATTTAATTACAACATCCACAATCTTTCTCAATAACATTCAAATGTTAACCAATTATATATATATATATATATATATATATATATATATATATATATAACCTCTAGCAGAAAACAGAAGGAAGTTAAACTCAGAAAATTGTATTTATATATTTAGTTATTTATTCTGTAAATCTACAATTATGACCTAGCCTGCAACCAGTCAGTGCATGATATTTGTTTTATATTTATTTAGTGACCCATTTGACACCCCTCTGGGAAATAATTTTCAAGTAGGTGAGACTGGTTCTTCATGGTGTTTGTGTTTTCTGTGACGTGTTGGTGCACACATCAAGGGGTCCTAATGACTTTGAGCCAAAACACATCATTGATTTTATAGGATGTTTGGTATTAAACACTGCTGTGCACTTTGAATGTAAGAGCAGCTCAAACATTCTACAAAACCTCTCTTTTTTATCCCAATGAAGATACAGACATATGGGTAATTTGGGAACAACGTGAGAGAGAGAGAGAGAGAGAGAGAGAGAGAGAGAGAGAGAGAGAGAGAGAGAGAGAGAGAGAGAGAGAGAGAGAGAGAGAGAGAGAGAGAGAGAGAGAGAGAGAGAGAGAGAGAGAGAGAGAGAGAGAGAGATAATGAGTAAATAATGACAGATTTTTAGTTGATATGTTTGTTTGTTTTTTCATTTTTGGGTGAACAATCCTTTTTAATGGTGCACAGAAAAGAGCATGTTTATCGGTTACGGCTGCTGTTATTATAATCAAGTCGGGGGAAAGCTGTTCAGCTGGCTCCTTTAGCACCACGTTGCTATGGCACTGTGTATATCAGATTAAGACGACATGTCCATGGATCCTCTTCTGAACACATTTGCATGGGAAACAAGTTTATGAATGTAATGAACTGCTTCTAGCGCCACTACAGCTGTTAATGGAGGCAAAATCACTCTACTTTTGCAAGCCAAAGACATATCCAAAAACATACATGGGCAAACCCATCCTCACACAAACGGTCTCTGTTTCAAGAAGGGGTCATTAGAAAGGTTTGTGTTCAACAAATCTGACATCTGGAGTGTTTTCACATCATATTATCTACAGCTGCAAGGTATGTATTTGTACTTGGTGGAGTGTAAATGTACAAATGTTTGTTTAAGTTTGGGAAGAATTCAGTTATTGGGTATGAGGTGAGTGAATCTGTTCCCACAACTGTCACATTTGTTTAGTCATATTTATTCTATTACGGCATGGCATGGATGTTCACAAAAAATTGACTTGCGAGTCAAGTCTCTTTGTGTTTATTTCACAAAGCCCTTTACAAGGTCTAAACCAAACTCAGTTCCTGGAGGGCCACAGTCATGCAGAGTTTAGCTTTAACCCTAATTAAACGCATCTGATCCAGCTAATCAAGTCCTTCGGGGTTATTTCTAAACTACAGGTATGTGCATTGGAGCAATGTTGGAAATAAACTCTGGACCTCCAAACAGCTTCAAAAAGTAACATTTAGGCATTTGGCATATTGTATCCAAACTGACTGGAATTTAAAGTATCCCTTTTATAAACATGCCCTGTGATTCGTACCCATGACCTTGGCTTTGCTAACACAATCGTTTCAGCTACTCAGCTCTTTCTACAACAAATTATACTCATAAATGTACCAAACTTAAACATACTGCAAACGCACAATGATAATTAAGACTTGTTTGCTCAAGAAAATCATATCCATAATTCATGCATTTAGTTCGACAATGATCAAAGGTAAGCGTTTATGCTGCTGTGGGGGAACAAGGGATGAGTTCCAGTTAATAACCTGTTTGTATTCCCAAATCAAGCAACTCTTTTGGCTATCAGCAATAAAAATGATTAATTTTCATATTTAGCAAAAGCGTCCACACAAATTACTTGATGTGTTAGTGTAATGCTATGCCTTTAAAGATTAAATATGCAGGAAGCACAACAAAAACATCACTGATGAATATGTATGAGCGCTTCCAAGCCGTGCACCCGATTCGCTCAGCCAAAATCAAGTGAACCTTATAGTGACCTACTTAAAAGAATGCCAGATGACAAGGCCATCTCTTGCTTTTTCATCTTGCAGTTAAGTGAGGCAGAAAGCCCCACGCTGCACAGTATTTTAAACAGGCCTCCTTATCGACGCGGAGTGGGCAGTCCTCGGGCAGCACAGGGTTTGGTTGATTAGCCCTTTGAAGGGCAGGGCGACTCTAACCTCCTACACTGAACTGTACCAATGCCACCGCTTCTGTTGTTAATGGCGTGTCCCACCCCTGCAGTGCGAGACTCGAACGGTCGGACTCTTTAGCTTCCCACCATGTGGCTCGCAGCACTCCGCTTGGCTGGTGGACTGTGACAAGTCCGGGGCTCCAAGGTTATTTGTGCTACAGACAGCCAAGCCTACAAGGCAAAGGTGACACTTAAACCTGCCGCCCAGCCCGACCAGATGGCAACTGGTTCTTTAATCAACAAAGGTGTCTATAGATGACACTTGGCATACGCACCTGAGAAGAACCTGTTAAGCATTCAGAAGTAACACAGTGCAGGTGTGCCAGGAAGTCGGTGTGAGCAAAGGTGAAACGAAGCATCACGACAAGCAGGAACATGACTTTTCTATAACACCCAAAGGCTCACAACCGGCGGTGTGATCTGATCGTACACTTCTCATTAATCGACTCACAAATGACGCATATGTTTCTCAAGAAGTGGGCGCAGCAGACAAACTGCAGGGAGGCTGGCCACTGTGAAATCTTTTATGAGGTAGCGGTGGAAGGGTTTTAACCCACAATGGCCGAGTGAGTCAAGATACGCTTATCTGTTGAATAGTGCTGATGAAATTCTACACTGAAGCAGTTTGTGTCAGTTCTAGCTTTTCTTGCAATCATTTCTTAGCATATTACTCAAAGACCCAATCCCACAATCCCCGGGTCACTGCTCCTAGGCTGTCAGGGGGAAATGAGACCAACAAAGGTCTTGCTCCTCAAGAGGATCACTCAATAGCCACTGAAAATGGTGGATCAATGAACCCATTGTACATTTTTACAGGCAGTAGCATGTTGTAAAAAAAATATATATTACAAACAGACAGTGGGAATGGCTGCCAAGGCCTCAGAGGAGTTCATGGTGGTCACTGCGCTGGGGTCTACATCAGACAAGACAAAAGGAAAAAATTACAAAAACACCTACTTAAGACACTCCTCCGTTCAATATGGTGGATGATTCTGCAATACACAGCAATACTTTCTTACCACTGCACAATGGTTGGGAAATAACTGGTGAATAATGTAAAATGTGGTTACTCTAATAGTCCACAAGCCAAACCACCACAAGGCTAACTGGATCAGTGAAAAGGTCATGAGATTGTATGGTTATTTGCAATTTAAATTGTTCTTCCTTGCTCAACATGAAATCAAAACCAAAACCTTTTTATTTATTGAATACATTGCTAAACTTATTTATGTAATCTTCATCAAAATAACTTGCTCTGCCTCTGAACTTATTTTAATGATTTCCAGCTACAGTAACCATTTTTAGGCTATGGTTGTAGATAATGCCATTCTAAACAGTCTTGATAATAGTCAATAAAGTAACAACAATGACAGCAAAATATATGTTAGCATGGATAAAGTATTAACTTGACCGTTAGGGTACAAACTCGCGTTAGGGTTTTGCAAACACCCATTTTCCACAATGCAATGGATAAAATCACGTCTCACTCATTTTTGTCTTGCTTATTCCTATTTCCCTCAGAATAAAGTCGAGAAGTAAAATGGGTTGTTAACGTCATTTCATGTTGAGTTTAACAGTTGATAATACAAATTACAACTCTGTTTTATTGCCAGTTCAAGCATCTAGAAAATTGCATGTTTGATTTTTAGAGTATATGCAGATTTGGAGACAAAAAAAAAAACCTGCGGCATTGACGATGTGTGTTATTTGGATATCAGAATGACCTTTGATGAAACAGTGGACACAAATGCAAGGTTGAGCAGATTTCCTCTGTTTTGTTCAAAGAGCAGTGCTTTCTGATCTCTTTCCGAGATGTTTTAATGCCAGTTGAGTCACCAAAGTCCATAGAACATCTGCATTAATATGAACATAAGGCCTGAGAGCCTGTGTGAGAGGATGCTTTTTACACTCCCTCACTGTCTGACAACACTTTCACTCGATGACCTTCAAGTTGCAGTCTCCCAAGCTGAGGAGAGGAGAAGAGAAAGAAACAGAGAAAGAGAGGGAAGGAGGGGAGGGCACAGGGGGCACAACAAGAGAGGGAATGACATGGAGCATGCTTAACACGCTGCGGGAATGTCTGGGCTGTGGCCTTGTTGAGGGTCTTACATCAATACTTAGCTTCTGAATTCTGAATTAAGCTTCAGTAACAAAATTAGTGTTAGAACTGGTAAATGTGTTTCATTTTAGTTATTCAGTCCATACTGTGCCTGTTCAGTCTAAAAAAATATATATATTTACACCATTTCAGCCAATACTTTGAGATAGATACCAAATAGGATATATTTTAGATGTACATCAAATATAAATATATAAATAGATTTAAAAGTACTTTTTAAGTAAAAAAAAAAAAAAAACGTTTTAGCTATATAGCTCAGTTCTAGCATCTAACAGGATGACAAACGACCACCGAGTAAAGCGTAGACATTTAAACAAAGAAAAGCAAAAATTTGAAAGAAAAAACACGTTGAATGCGTGCAAATACTGTTGGATAATAATCACTGGAGAGGGAAAAAGCAGATCACTTGCTTTCAGTTGACTTGCATAAATACGCAGCGGTAATATAACACTATTACAGACAGTTTTTCAATGCAAAACCAAAACGGCTTCAAAACCTAAACCACACGCCAGCGTCCATTGGGGTTTGGCAGACTGAAGTATCGTATTGTGCAAATGTGGCACTCTGAAAATTGATCCACGAAAAAACAAAGCCGGATCTGGGCTATCCTCACCCATTTCAAGCATACACGAGAAGTGTAAGCACACTGCGCTCACATGTGCACATATATGTGTGCGGCCCCATGATGCCTGGCTTTGTGCATGATTCCTTCTGTGCGTCTCACATGACATGCTGCCTTTGCGTTCGCAATATTGACTTGACAGCAGAGGAAGACGACGAGAGAGAGAGGCAGAGAGAGATAGCAACTGCGCAACCCCGTCAAAAAGAGAAGAGGAAGTGCTGAGCTTGTTATGCCAAATGGCGTAATGGGAGAGACTGGAGCGTACAGAGCATCACATTTTTATCCGAGCAGCAGCACACAGTTTAGAAGAGCTTTATGGATGCAAAACAGCAGAAAAATATCCTCAAGGAAAGGCACTCTATTTTTAGATTGTGATGGGCACAGTCTAGAATAATTTAATTAGTTTAATTAGGAACTACATAGCGTGACCTTACCAATGTGCTATTTCGCTATTTGTTCGCAATCGCTCCTTCCGCCCTGATGTTTAAAGTTCAATTTGCCGTTCATTTGACAGATTCACACAATGACGGCGCACAGGCTCCATTCGAGTTCAATATTTATGTTTTCCGTGAATTAAAGGCTGAAAATGGAGCCTCTTTCATTGCTGCAATTCAATAACCCACCATTCTCCCTTTCCAGTACATGGGGACAAATCCAGCCATCCACAATCCTGCTGTTTCGCATTCAATAGGCCTACCTGGCATCGAGCAGCAAGCTGAGACAGGAAAAATAATTCAAAATGTCAACCGGATTCCCGGCAGAGGGAAATATGACCCAAAATGCAATCGCACGAGCAGGGGTCAGCTTCTCAGGAGGAGAGCCACGGGCATCAACAACGTAGCACTGCAAAACCACCAGGGAACGGTCTTTTTGAGCTCGGAATGGACAAATTAGAAATATCCAAGCATGTTGTGTGCTAAAACCACTTGTTGTCTCTTTTCAATCCCCATTAACTTTCGTTGTGTGGTAAAACAACAAACTAGACAGGAAATTAATTACAAAGAGTCGAGTTTCCAACTACATTGGGAACAAATACACTTCCCAAGCCCGTCATGCTTATATATGCACCCCGTTACCAAAGACACCTGCCAGATGCAAGTGCCAGATGGAAAAGAGATGTGAAAAAGGAGGTGAAAATAGCCCAGATAATCACAACATTGTTATAAAAAAACAGCACAGCAGACACAATGAGAAAACCTGCTAAGACCTCCCAAAAGAACCAAGGATATAGATGGGAGCGCTCGGCTGAATCGAACAGGGATTTGACTGCCCAATGCATTTGGTTCATAATGAATGCACTTCCAATTGCTGGAAGTGAATGGAACGATCCGCCGAGGACCTGCAGACACAGGATGCAGTAATATTAATGGGCTTACACTGAGAGGAAGGATGTGTTTATTTTTCAATCGTAGGATTCAGGGCCATTGTCAAATTTTGTAGGAGTCTGACAAGGAGAAGGTCTGGATGGAAAACAGGCAGGTGGGGTAACAATTTAAAGCATTGCCAGATACACTCAGAGCTGGAGCTGAGGAAACGACGAGGGAGAATGATGATGCGTAGGAGTGTAAGAAGGAACCGAACTCTACTACCCTCATGGGTGAGGTTAAACGAAGAGTGCGATGACAATACAGTCAACAAGTTTTGAAATGTACTTCTCTTGCACAGGAACAGACGCATACATAAGACACAAATCCAGTCTAGCAAAATCTGCCCACGCCAGCAAAATCTCACCTGAGGACCAGTTAAACCGCTTCCCCGACTTTAACGTCCTCAACAGGAGACAACTGTAATTACACAACGTAACGGATGCAGTGTGTTGAAAGATCTCTCTTTTTTCCCACACTCACACACTCTTAGGAAGACGGGAGTGGCTGTTTTGCCACAGAGTTTGTCCTGTAGTTGCCCTCCCTGTAATTGTCTACACATTGGCGAAACCGCAACATTGCCAATATGAGAAGGTTACAAACCCAGCGCAACCAAAGCCAGAAAAAAAGCCTCATTAAGTGTGTCACTCAAGCTCTGTGGCTGATAGCTGTCCTCTATATTAAGATATTGTGTATTTTGGGCAGCAGAATACAGTTAACCTAAGGGGACCAATCACTACATCAAGGACATTCACAACTGAGGACAAAGGCAAGAGAGAGACGTGCTTGTCCTGATAGAAAGAGATCTTTACAAATATGCTGTGGTGATAGGCTGTGAGTTACAGTGGGTATCAGATGGTTCACAAAGGTATTTTGATGTATACCATGGTAGGGGCTGCACAAAACACCAGTATTTATGGCAACAACAAAAAAACAACAACAAAAATGTACACAATATTCTGTACCACCTACTTCTAACAACAATAATGCATAATTGCTATGTTCATGTTCTATAGTATTTAAATAGTATTCAAGGTACTGCAAACAATGTTATTCTAGATACTTCAGTGTTACTAAAGACAAAACAAAGAAGTTCGGTTGGTACTCCAACATGTTGCAAAGTGGCACTTCTATGAATACGTAGCGTGATAATACCATGTGTTTTTTTTGGACACTTGTACCATGATTATACTGTTTCAAGGACAGTTACCAATGTTATACCATGTTTGTTGAACATGTGCCATGGCATTACAATGTTTTTTCAGACATGTACCATGGTGATATCACATCTGAAACATGATTACCATGATACCACTATTGCCATTGCACGTTCTGTCCCTTATAAATAGAGTAAGCTTACAAGTACGGAGCGGGACGTAAGTTTACAAATAATGATTCAAGGAAAAACGGTGCATTTCCTGTTTAAAACATTCCAGTTTTATGTCCATCCCTTACTGTGCTTGTTATTATCCTCTGCACACAGCAGTTTTGTAGCTGTTGGCCGCAGGCCAGTTGATGCAGGGTGCCTCTGTTAAATTCATCTCTATCTCTGAACCTGGCTTGCACTCCGCTGATCAGGAAACGGTGCCGGGGTCTCTACGATTCCCACAGAATACAAACACTCGCGCACAAATCACAGCCTCTGAAGAGAGCAGGACGAGTACGTGACGGTGAACAATAGCTTGATTTGGACTGTGCAACTGGAATGATAGGTGTTTTTGGTTCGTTTTTGGAAGCATAGCCATAGGGGTGTTTCAATTGGGCTGAAGCTGCAAGAACAGACTTGTTCCCTCCTGTCACAGTTGCATCGTCTTCTTAAATAAAGAGAAGAAAGACAGTGACCGCTCAATAAATGCATGTTGTGATAATTTATTTAATCTCTCTTATGACATTTGCACACAAACACAACTTGAAGAGGAGTGGTAGAACACGCTGTTTGAGTGCGCTAGGAGCTCCTCTGATAAAAATAGAACCTGAACTCCGTTTGCATTCAGACAACTACCATGTTCATGAGCACACAGGACATCGTAGAGCTACTTTACTAATCTTTTTCCTCTTCATTCAGATTTCCCTTCATAAAAATAATCATCGGGGGGTTGGAAAAATGGGGTGCACTGATGGCTTCTCGTGTTAACTGTAATCGCTCATCGAAATCCTGCATGCAAAAAGATAGAGCAGTGACACTTATCATTGATTCCTCTCCCTCAGAAACCGAGTTTAGTAACTACATGCCTGGATCCATCATTCCCAATTAGGCAGTTTTACTGTGAGGCCACACATAAATGCAAATGACCCATTTTCTTATTATCAGCCACTCTGTAAATCACTCGGATATTACCGCCCTTGACAATTTGCTGGATCCAAACAGCAAAGGTGGGATGGATTTTTTTTTTTAAACAGCCATTTATGTTGAGCCAAGCTTCGGTTATATAAAATCAATTGCGTAAGATCCTTTTTTTCTACCATTAGTTGCAATAGCCTTCATGGTTAATTTCACAGCAGTTCAGTAACCTCCATTATTTTAAAAAGGGGTCTTTTTATGCCTTAGACTCTGCAACAGCATTCGTATTAAACCCTTTGTGTGGTGTCTTTATGGACAAATGAATGTTCAAAGACATTGTGGTCCATCAGCACAATTGAGTCTTACAATTTAGCTTAAAGATAGTCCTCACCACATGTAACGTTGGAGCAGAATTACATATGCATCCATAAAAGATGTTTAACAACCATCATCCATATTTACATTTTGCCCATCATAATACTTTGTTGTGTGATCTCTCATTACACTGCCTTCACAGCAACTTTGCAAGTTTGCATTACATTTATGAAAAGTTGTATTGTGACCTGAAAGGATGCAAATGTTGCTTTGTTTTGGCTAACTGTTAATATTAAAATGTTATGCCATTTGAAAAATGAATGATTGTAAAAGTAGTGTACAATCAATTGAAGATAGACAATCAAACAGTAAATAATATCAGTCAAACTGATAAGTCAAATTCTAGTCAGCCATAAAACTTTTAATGTGCCAACGTTTTTAAAATGTATAATTATTATTATTAATATAATCATGCAAAGTTTAAAATAAAAGTGGTAGTAAAAACCCTAATGAAAAAAAATGCAAATGTATGGCACATATCTGCCATATATCTACTACCCATAGATAAAATAAAATAAAATAATGATTAGGTCATAATAAAAATAGGTTGATTTTTGAGACCAATTTGGTGCACTGGTAACAATCATTTGTATTCAGGAAGGGAAAACAGTCTGGTGAACTAACACAAGCCTTTGGAGGCAGAAGGCCAGTTTTACAGCCAGGAAACCATACATTCATAAATTGCAATTATGGGAAGAAAAGTGGGGCTGGGGTGAGGTCACACCTTCCGTTTGCACCAATGAGGATCTCATCAGCATTGCAAACTCACTCTCTGGGAAAACACATCAACAGCATCTCTACACCGTCAACCCAAATTAGAGTTTAATGACCACAGTGTTGCCCATTCACTATTGTTTCCCCCACAGATCCGTCCCCTACCCGCAACCATCTGTAGCACCTTCATAATGTTTATCATCCTCCTCTAAACAGCCCATTTTCCCATAATCACACTCTCTTGCTTATACAACCCCTCATGATTGCCCCCCTTCTCGCACATTTTTCCCCTCCACTGAGATTGCATTGTTTCTCTGCCTTGACCTCCGTGCCCCAGAAGCCTTTGCGCTTGTTGTTATTGTTTCCTACGCTTGGCCTTATTCACACACCGGGCTCATCGTGGCCAGGCAGAGCCTCAGTGTGGCATTATAGCCTGGCATTCTTCAACTAATTGCCCTGAGCTGGATTTCCCTCCCTTGCACCCAATCAGCAGCCACATCCAGCAGCGCTGATTGCATGCCCGGGGGAGGCTGGATGCGGCTCTCGATTGGGAATCAGACACCATGGAGGAGAGACGGATTGAGAGCGGAATCGTGGGATAGGTGCATGGACTGTAGCGTCTGTTTGTTGTCATTCACACGAGGACAGCCAGCAGCAGGTGGAAAGGAAGAGGATGAGATGGAGGTTAGGCTACAGAGCCAATTATTTTCACCTCTTCGGTTGGCCTCTGCCAGCAAACATGTAATCTTAAATGCTCTTACTGATCCCAGGGCAACTCATGGAAAGAAATAGCGAGAGACCTAATAGATGAGATCAGATAGAAAGCGCTTATACAAGAGAGTCTTTCTCGCCACTATCTGTCCTCCATAATGCCACCTCTATACCCACTTCCTCTAGCACCCTATTAAATTGCACATACATTACTGAGCTTCTCAACTTTACATGACTTTACATGCTGTAGGTGAAATATGGAGTGGTAAATGAAGATGTTGGAAAGGCATTATCCGTGTTAGTGCAGATGTCTCATTTCTCTCTCTCTATCACTGTCTTGCATTCCTGCTTTGCTTCACAAGGATTCCACATCTTGCATCAATTCATTTTTTTATGACTAATTCACGTATCGATTCACGTAAAGAAGAGATTGCAAGTCAATTGAAATATTCTAGAACAATGGTGCTAAATGACTGTCATGTTCACAAATAATGGTATTTAGATAGGACATAAAAAATAACGAAGCATAAATAAATGCAAATTCCAAACAAGTAAAAAAACATAAACAAAAAAATACAAAAACTTGCAAATGTCCAAAAGCAAGGCAATATCACGTACAGTAAGTCAATAAGTTGATGAATGAGTGATCAATAAGTACATCAATCAATAAAACAAGCAAAGTAATACCACACTACATTAAAAAAGTAAAAATAAAAAAAAAACATTTTAAATAAATTGTTTAATATTGCAATATATGTAACTTTAGTTTAAATGTAAAGTGAGAAAAAAATAGTAAAAAGCCATTGCCAGAAGTATTTGATATATAAAGCAGATTTTCTAGATAAAGTAGATAGGTACATTAACATTTTACAATTCATGAACTATATGGTTATATGATTTCTGTAAAAATTGCAAATAACACACTGAGCTAAACATGAAATTCTGAAGTAGAAAGACTAAAATAGTATTTTTCTTTAAAGCATACTTAAAAAAGCGATGTTTTTTAGCAACTTCTTGAAAAAAATGCATTTATTTTATTTCATTTATTATTATTTTTAATGGTGCAGTACTTTTGTAAACTTTGTGGTTGGTGAAAAAAAGGAGGGCAGAAAAGACTGTAGCTGTTGAGTGTGTGTTGGATCAACGAGCCACTGCAAGTAAGACAGAAGTCAGAACACAATGTATCAGTGCGTGTACTGGGAGGTGTTTCTGTGTCCCAGTCATTCCAGGTGAACTCAGGAGGGAGTCTGACTGTGATGGACTGAGATACTGTGTGCTGAGGTGATGGAAAACTGCCAGGAAGTATAAGACAAGTGTGCACACACTTATACTGGTGTGTGTGTGTGTGTGTGGGTGCTCTCTGCAGTGAACGAGGGATCTCATCTCTGCAGTAGCAGTCCAGCACTGCTGTTCCTGCTTAGACCTTGAGAACCGGAACCGCTTAACAATTCCACTCCATAAAAAAGGCCAACCTCTGTGCAAGCTGGCCTTTTATACCAGTGCAGTGAATAAACCAGAGAGGCTACATGGATAAGGCATGACGCAGAGCAGTCAACTTCACTTTATGGAGCCAGGAAGAGGGGTCTTTGAAGTTGAGTACATGAGATAGAAAAATAGAGGCTGAATTGCCTTTCTGTTTTTATGAATTCTGAGATAGGGTTTGTAAACAAGGCTTGAGATACATCCACTTGCCAGAGATAATGCACATTACTGCATATGAATGAAAAGAGCATTGCATTGTATGAAATATAAGTGGTTTGCTCTTTTATATACCATGATAATTGTATCGATAGTTCTGCCTCCATCATTATCCATGTTGTTTGAGTGCCCACGGCCTTCTGAGAGCAAAATATCTTGATCTATGAAAGCACATGAAAAAATGAGTAGCTCAGACAGCCTGCCAGATGAGAATGTGAAAGAGTAAAGTTTGAAGGAGACTTCTCACCACCTTCCTTTCCTAGGATGGACTCTGATGAGTTTTTTCCTTTCTTGTGCTCTCCGACATTTTCCCTGTCATACAATGAAGAAATGAGCTGAGCGACATCAAGTCATGCACCGTTATTTGCTGTCCTTAGCGTCTTGAATCACACAGAAGTCCAGGCTCCCTAGTGACTGTCTCACCCGTGTGCCACGCCGGCCTTCCTTTCCCATGGTGCTTGTACATTGTGTGTTAGCTTGTCTTTGTTCAAACACTCAGCACCACTCCTTTAAAATGCTAACGCAAATCAAACGGTCGCAGCGAGCAGCAAAAGTCATTAGCCTCCAAACTGAATAGAGCCGTGTGCTGTGGAATTAAGGTTTAAAAGGCTTTCTCATGTAAATGAGTTGACAATGCCCCCGAGAGGTGTTTAAACCCCAGCTGTAAAACCCTAATTCCCCAAACACATTAGCATTTGCTCCATAGCGACACAGGCTAAACTTAGAAACCTTGAAAATAAAAGATACAACCTTATTAATACACGGACCTGTTTGACAGAGCAGTGCGACTAAGCTTTTTATTCCCATGTTGTGACAGATTAGATGACAAATTAGACAGACTGACAAGAATGTCCTGGGAAAAAAATGCTAATTGCTAAATAGCTCAATAGCTAGCATTTTTCTTTGCTAAATGTTCTGAATGCTAATTAAAATGAACTGACACCCCTAATTAAGTGTTGAACCTGACCAAAGAAGTCAAAACAAAAGATTTGAAGGGGCATGAAAAGCAAATATGTAAATCAAAATCGGCATCATTCATAAGGAAAGATAAACGTAACATTTCAATAACAAGTTCAACGTTGGATTACAAGTTAGTAAAAGTGTGTATTTTCCCCTCACGCTAAATAAGTGCCTGTGAACAGAAATCTGAGACAGTAACCACAGCAACAGTACGTTCCTCAAACGCAAAACATAAGTACTGTGATTATAACTTTATTGTAGATTTTACATGTCAAAAAAATTGTTCCTTTCCTTGCTTAAAAATACAGTCGTGTTCAGTTGGCTGACTGTGCTATGAAGGACAAAAGAGAATTTGGGTTTGTCAGATGAAGTTCAACAGATTTTCCATAAAATATGAGAAATAACTTTTCATAAATAACAATTGAACCCAGTTAAAGTCACTGTGAGAATCGCATAGGACACAATAGCATTTTTTGTATAACCTCACACTGTAAAATAACTGAATATCAGACGTGAGCTTGTAAGACTCCATCTAAATACAGTAAGTCCATTAGAAAGTATTTTTGTTGCTGTTTTATTTATTTATTTGCTTAGCTTTGATGCTAAAAATACTCATTGTCCAACATTTCTATATATGCAGGCTAAGTTAATTTAGGCAGTCAGATATTCCAGCTTCATAACTGAAGTAATATGCCAAGAAGTTAATTATTGTTAGCTATGGTCATTATATGCTAGTGTGCGTTTTACATATGCAGTTTATAATTCATACACCGCGGCATATCCATGTTTTTAAACCCTTTAAACCCCATAGTCTTTTTAAGATTCCTTTGAAATGTGGAATCTTCCAACTTCATATTTCAACTGGAAAATAAGTGAACACAGGAAAGATTACTGCACTAGGCCAGCCATTTCATGAGGACATTAAAAAGCACAAAACTGGGTAAGCAGCACCTGTGAAGCTGAAGGCATGCATGTGGAAGACCACAAGTCCCAAAGCTAAAAGGGACAGTTTTATTGGAGCATTAAATTGTTTTGTTCTGGAAAATGAGAGCTGCAACCTGAAAAAAAAGCCTAAACCAAATTCAAAGTTAAGAAAAGTAAACCAGAGTCACATGTTTAAATCCAATTGTTTTATTACAGTCTGTGTGAAAAAAATTGGTCTTATTTTCCCAAATATGAGCCCTTCCCTCTAATAAAAGATTTCCAAGCTAGTAAAGATACAAAAACACCACAGCAGCCATTTTGGCACACTTTGTCATATTACCAAACCAAAAGCGAAGCCAGAAGAAACAAAGCAAGACACATGAACAGTGCAACCTTTCTGAGACATTAGCCATTTCAGATGGCATTTGATGCAACGCTCATTTTAAAGAGCAAACATTTAAAGTTCTGACATTACCACTGCAGTGTTAACTATAACTAGCATGCCTGCCTTAATGTTTGATGAACACAGAAGGTCCTGTGTTGTGTTACTCCTTTTTTGATGTCCTAACCTTAACCCCTGGCTTACTGTCATATCCAACGGCATGAGTCAGCGTGTGCTAAAACAAAATGTCCACCCCCACTTCCACTCTCCATATCCAGAGTGGAGGGTGCTTGTGTTCAGTAGTTGGGAACGCTGTCAGGCCCTTTGCGTCTTCCAGCCCTGCTGCGTCACACTCACTTAACATCTGCGGCTCCCTATCAGGTGGAATATCTCTCTTGAACGTGCCACAGCACACGCAGCTCCCAAACACGGATGAGATGCCGTAAGAAGACGTTCTATATGATAGATTGCACCATGCACGTGAGGCTCTGTTAGTGCGCACAAACGAAAACTCTGTGATTGATCGGATTCTATATATGTACCATCCATGCATGCAGAATAAAAACGTTGCAGAGAAGTAATTCTGGGTAGAGAACTGAGGCTATAAAGGCTGTACTGCCAGAGGCTTGAGACTAAAAAAACGTAATGTTCTGTGTAATCGCAGGTTCACATGTAAGCTACGTAGTGCAGTTATGCAATTAGTCATACGCAAACGCACCAAATAATCTTGATTATGCAAATTAAATCATGTAATGACATGTATAAATTAAGTGAGTGTACATGAGCAACTTGTACATGAGCACTCATCACGCCTGACATTAAGCAGAGCTCTTTACATGTGTTTCCTCTCTACTAATCCTAAACTTGCTTGCTCAAAGACATATCACTAAATGCTTGCACACATTATTTTAGTGCAAACATTTGCATCTTATTCATTACCCATCCACAATCTAGTTTAACCAGGCTGGTATTTTCATAACTTTCAGTATAAATTTGGTTCATTATAGAATGTGCCTTATTCACAAAAACAGTGCTTTTTGCATGGTGCGATTAGCATTTCACTATTATCATCTGCTTTTCGCTATAATGTAATTTTAAGAGATACATTTAATTTGTCTAATTTCATTGCGATCATGGCAGCAGTATTTCATCAAATCAAGGAGAAAACATTATACTGACCATTAGGGATGCTCCAATCAGGATTTTTGCAGCCGATACGGAGTACCGATTTCTTGCCATGGTGATCGTCGACACCGATACCGATTCTGATGCTTCAAGCTTTATATTATATATGTAATAATGTTATATAAATAATCACAAAATTATTCCTTCTACAGTTTATGCATAACATAATGTATATCAGGATACTTAATATAAGACAAAAATAAATGCAAACAAAATGAGTCTGATGCAACCCGCAAGGCAGAGATAAGCACTCGAGTTGCATTTTTATAGCCTTCAGACTCGAACTGAAATGACTCCAGACTTGACTCGGCTCGAGGAAAAGGACTTGTGAATATTTTAAAAGCAACTCAAGGTTTTTATCCTTAAATACTTCTATAAGTGCATCCGCCACCCCGGACGCTGTGGATAATCATGGGGTGATAAATTATTCTGATTATTCTGAGTGTGATGAATCAGTCTAAATTATAAATGAATGCAATATTAACTACATTTTGTTTTTTCATAAATTTTTTTAATCATAGCAATGAAATTATAATTTGTTGTGTGTGTGTGTGTGTGTTTGTGTGTGTGTGTGTGTTGTGTGTGATAATCATGGGGTGTGCATTCTGATTATTTGCCAGTGGTGTGTGTTTTTTCAATAAATGTTTTCATCAGGCAGACAATTTGATTTGTGTGTGTGTATGTGTGTTTGCCTGATCAGGAAGTTGCAGTGACAGAAACGGTGACATTCCAGATAGTTTGAAAGGAGTAAAATCTGTGTTAAAGCTATTGAGTAGGCTAATATGGCAAAAGAAGATATTTTGTTTTATAAATAAATGTACATAAAAACAGCCCGCGATCAGCTTATGTTACCCCTTACGGCTGCGACAAGGTTTTGTTCCGTTCTCCACGAGGTGACAACTCACAAAAGACTACTATGACTGCGGTGCCAAATATATCCCCACGCATCATATACGTGATGTCATCAAATTGCGATCGGTACATGAGATCGGCCAAATGTATGAGTACCGATTGAGTCTTAAAATATGATTATCGGCCAATACCGATCTCCGGCCGATCGATCGGAGCATCCCTACTGGGCATACATCCAAACATGCAGTTTAGCTGAAAATACATTTAGAACAATCAAATGCCAGATGCACACAAAACAGAAAGTCCTTTAGGTAGGTTCTTGAAATATTATTAAACATTTTTGTTTAATCAAAATATGTAAAAGTTAATTAAATTAAAAATGAATTAAAAAGAACATGTCCTTTTATTTAAGAATAAAATGATAGACTTTAACGCTGTCTGGTTGTATACTAGCATACTCATGAGGTTGCCTTGTGTAATACAATAAATCCATTACTTTAACACTGCTAAAACTTTTAGAACGTTATTTCAGTTTTTTTTTTTTTTTGTGTACTAAAAGTAAAAAAATCTGGTCCCTGAAAACCGCATGCAAAATTAGTCTTTGCATCTCCTCTTGTGAAACTTCACGTGGAGCTTTAGCATCAATGGGGCACGTGTGAGGGATGTTGGAGAGTGACATGTCAGCCCCAAAGGTTCTAGGACGAATGGCACCATGCCATTCTGCATGAAACAGAGCCTGAAGCATACACAGCTCAGCATCACTATCATCATCATCATTGTCATCTTCAAAAACAACATCCTTCTCAAAAAGCCCCTTACATGCATGGCAATGGCTCTCCACATGCATTATAGACAGCAGGGTTCACCCGCGTGAGGTGGAAGATTACAGCAATAGATGGAAAAGTAATGAACTATGACTGCTACGCTCGGCTGAGCTGTCGGATTAGAGGTACGATGAGAATCATTTGCAGGGCATTGCCGTAATGGCAGCACAGTGTGAAATGCATTCTGTCTTATATGTATGTATATATATATAAAAAGCAGCACTGTCACACAAAGACTGATTGATTTATTTATCTATTTTTAATGCATTTACTTATGCATTACTACACAATTTGTCATTGTAAATTCGATTTAGGCTGTCTTATATGAACTAAAGGGAAAAAAAAGAATGACTCGCTCTAACCTCAGGAACTCTCGGATGGGGTTTGAGAAAAACTCAATGTATCTCAAGTGCAACTTTGACCTTGGCAAAATACATCATGTAATATCTTATCACATATATGCCACCAAATACAGTCCATTCCTTTCCCTGATGCAGGAAGCAGCGCCGATGAAATGAAAACACTATCTCTAGATATGCTGCATCATTTTAATCCATTTCCACTGACTCATGGCTTCACAAACAGAAGGAAAACTCAATTTGGAGAAGAAGAATCACATAAAAAACATATTCTGAGAGCTCTTCGAGGAGGTAGAATCTGCGACAGGCTCGCATTTAATAACCTTGACCGCGAAAATGCTTTTGTACTGTGTTGCGGAGCACAAAAAACAATTCAGATTAAATTCTGACAGAAATAAGTCAAGTTCTGAAAGCTCCTGCTGTTTAGTTCACCTCCAGAAATAAATTGAGAGAAAGGCCCCTACATGCCAAGTGGTCTTCCCCCCACCTGCCAGTGCTAAGAAAAGACCCTTAAGTGGAAAGGATGTGCTCACACTTTTGGCCCCATTGCTGGCTTTTACTTCAAGTCCTGATCAAGTCGAGTGACAGGGGTTGGTTCAGTTAATGCAACACTCAGGGGCTGTGAACCAACTGGAAATCCCACTGGAATAGAGTTGAAGCTGAGAAGATGTAAGCACCGTATGGTCAAGACATTAAGGATGACTAGAACAACCTTTGACCAAATGTAGGGGGTCGTAGTCAAACGAAGGGGTCATCAATGGCTTATCTAAACACACGGAGGGCAGCTTGCAGTGGAGTGCAAAAACTATTAGAATTTATGTTGACATAGGAGCAATGTGCTTTTGTTATTAGCACTGCCCAGTGTGCTCTACTTGTCCTCTCTCGCTGTTTCTTGCCATATTGAAGCACAACGACCCTGTGTGCCGCGCTTAGTGCAAAAAAAAAAAGTACTGCGGGGGTGTGGGCAATGAAGTATAGTAATGAATTGTGACAGCTCCTTCCCAGGGATGAAAATATTAAACCCTTCCTTTTTTAATGCAGTCTCTCGCTCTCAATTTCGCCCTCCGGTTTTTTCATCCTTTCCTTTCCCTCGACGGCTCAGAGCAGTGATGGGGACATCTCCATATAGGATATTCAAGCAAATCAATCAATTAGCTGTATGTGCTGCGCTCAGTCTGAGCGTGGCAGCTGGGGGGAGTGGCCTGAATCCGAGGAAGCGAGGGGTTGGGCGATGTGCAGCCAGCGTGCTTCTGGCGAACACTTACTCGTGCGCACAATGGGGTCAACACGTGACCCCCTCCAGCACGAAGAGCATCCCTTCTGCGGCGCTTCGGGGCTGGACACACAGCACCATCTGAGTTTGCTGTTTGCCGTTCAGTATTCCGACACACTGAGCTGCAACCGAGGACAAAGCCCCATGTGCATCATATACATCATGTGCAGTCATACTCTAGAGATCTGAACCAAAACAAACCAAGGCAGGGTAAACCGGATCGACTGCAGTCGCAGAGGGCTCGTTCATTTGAAATATCCAAACGTGGGAACGTGAACTTGTTAGAATTCAGTCCACCGGGTAGACGAATGCCCTCTGCAATGATTAGGGCATAAAATGTCACAGATTTGTAGCTGAGAAATCACACTGCATTGCATTACTACTAAACGGCTGGCAAGTGAAAAGAAAGAGCAGTAAGAGAGATCTTTCATCTTCACCTTTAGAGGGAACATTTCCCTGTGTCCTATGCAACCTTTCACCCGTTCGCGGTTTAATCAGCGGTCCTCTTTCCCAGAAACCTTGAGTTAGTTGCATGTAATCAGCCTTTGCAAGTTGCCGTGGCACTGATAAACGGCCAGGGGACTCTCGCTGCACCAAAACCATAAATATAAACCGTAAATCCACTTTTTCATATCAGGTGGGGAAGACAAAATGGCAATTGCAGACACCGCTAATATATACGTCTACTAAATAAAGCAGTCTGTAAAGAGATGGCAGACAGTTCTGGAAGCAAAGCATCTCAGCAGACAAGGGAACAGACATTTGGCAAAAGCCAAACCAAAAGAGGACCTTAAATGATTGTGTCTCAATGAGAAGATCCAAATGAGAAGATATAAGTCCAAAACGCCAGAGAGTGTTACAGCAGCATTATGGATGTAGACCAAAATGGCTTTGATCCCCATTTTTCTTGTTTATGCAGAGCTACGATTCTTAAATCCGACATCTGAATAGGCTCTTCTCTAGTCATTATCTCCAATTTGCAAACACATAAAGAAAATAAGAGGTAACAAAAGCGTTTGAGGCACTATCATGCCCCAAACAGAGCTCGGAATGCATTTAATTCAAATATAAAGTAGCATTTAATGACAGTTTATCTGTTTTCCTCACAGCTGGGCAGGCTTTTCACTGTGGAAGGGAACTGCTATCTGTTGGAAAAAGCTGACTCCTTCTCTGGAAGAGGATGGAAAAAAAACGTTTTTGTAATGGTAGATAAACAGTGCAGCTGGAATATACTGAATGTGGCTTTTCTTGCTCTCTCTTTCCACTCAATTCTTTGTATGCTGCATCATTTGATAAATTCAGCTAAAAAAAGGAGGTGGATTGTAAATCTTACATCATGAATTATCATTATCATACATATTTAAATTACGGTAATGGTATACAAATGCTGTAACAGATGGTCGCAAAGACGGATGGCATAAGTTTTATTATATTGATATTGTACTGAAAGCAAACCCAATAAGGCTCTTAATTTAGGTGAAATAAAAGCCCCAAGGGACAGTTTAAACTCCTATGATATGTAGTGTAGTTGCAGCTTTGCAGTGCCTCATGATTTGTAACACCTCTAGTGCTTCCTTTCGTTCGCACCTTTGCATATGCAAAGAACAGCAACACGCTTACGGCAGTGAATAATGCTGCGTTATTCTCCTTTACTTATCAAGCTCTCAGTTTACACAGACATGCACACACCTATGTTCAAGTCACAGTGTGGGTGATGAGCTCTCATTTATCGAGAAATCTGACAAACACAATGTTTTTTGTCAAGAAAACACTCTATCATAAAGCGCTGACCATGTATCCCGGCTCCACCGTTGATATCTGATTAATCTGTGTGGTAAGTGTGGGCTGTCAGGACTGGCGTGGGGCTTCTTGAATGATGGATTTTCCAGCCTGGATGCGTGAAAAGCAGTTGTGGATGTCAAGACTCCCCTGACATACATTCAGTGCTGATCAATCTCCCATTCCGCCGCCCCGGGCCTGCCCCCGCCCATCAGCATCAATCCAGCACAAGTAAATACAGTGAGTGGCTTAATGTATCTCCATTCTGTTCCCATAGGACTTCCCAGGCCAGAGAAAGAGAGATAGAGGCAGTCCTCATCCATGACAAGAACTAAGAGATCTCACAGAGGACAGGTAGGCTTGCTTTTTATGTGGAATATCCACAGATTGCCCATATTTTATGAGTGGACACAACCATGGATGTGATGGATCAACATATCGGCCACGGAGATTATTTGGATGATCTGGCCATTTTGAGAGATGGCATCAACAAATGACCAGCTCAGCCAATTACATAAAAAGTGTTAGTTTGATTATGTCAGATTTAAAAGAAACCAAAAATTACAAATCAGCTTGTAAGAGTTGTCTCTCTCAGAATTTCCAAATGAGAAAAATATAATAATATATGTCAATGTCTTGTTATGAACTGTTTATTTCTCAGAGGATGCATTTTATACATGATTCATTTAGGTATATATATATGAATACCTAATTGTAAGATCTACTTTATGACTTTCATTGTTGAGGTAGCTTGGTAAATCTGAGCATTTTGAGATGTTGTGATTTAAGTGAGGAGACACATACGATTACCGTAGTATTTTGCTCAGGAGAAACATTCATCATATTTAAGAAGCAGTTGGGATATTAAAGTTATTTCATTTATGATTTTTTCTTTCTTATGGGAATAGTTTTCAATATGAACTCAAGTACGTTTCATCAGATTCTCCTAAGATCAAATGATCTGCACTATGACATCCACAATAGTTTTATAACTCTATAATTATACTGTATATCAGCAAGTGACATGGTTTCTAGTTTTATTTTTACCAGGGAATTTCAATAGAAACCTCTGAAACAAAATGTATTCTTAAATGAACACTTAACCGAAAACTACATAAAGAATCTTGTGCGATGACAAAGTAAACATTGAGCAATAAAATTTTCCTCTGAGATTTTCCTCTCATGCGGTTAAGGAGAATGTATTAAACAAATAACGGCCCGTGTACACCCACACTTGCTCACTCATATAGTCGCACATACACACACAGACACAAGTACTGTATCAAATCAAGATCACACAACCAAAGAGTCAGCAAATACTCCAGAGTATCACATAAATTACAGCAATGTTTCAACATGGCCCCAAATCAACACGCAATCAAGACCTGGGCAATGGGCCGGCGGTTGCAATTCTCTCAATCTCTGCTTCATCTCTGAAATCATTGCACATAGTCGGCTCAGCAAAACCCTGCTGAAATGTATACAACAAGAAGTTTCATTCCAGTGAGTTTTAAAAGTCCGAACAAACATGTGCACACACATACACTAACTTTTTAAGTGACAAAGACAAAAAGGACGAGCTTAAAGCGGCGGAGAGGAGCAGCGTTAATTACAGCCCATGATAACCATGGTGACACCTGCTTGAAAGGGCTGTGCTCACTTCCCTCTCTGCTGTGTCCGGACTAGCTCGATCCGATTATCGGCCTGGCAGATTATCGGCGCCGATATTAAGCATTTTTACGATTATCGATATCGGCCATTTCAAAACAGATTTGCCGATAATTATTATTTTTTTTTTTTTATTATTATTTTTTATGCAAACAAACATACTATTTACAGGTGACATTATTTATTGGTGAATAAATAATACAGGTGAAATTATTTAATTTTTAAATGCACTATTTGGCTCCGATGCAGCCTGTCTGAGCTCAACACTCTGTGGCCTAGAGCAATCTCCGCCCACCGCTCATCTGATATGTAGGGAGTCACGAGTCCGACCAATCAACGCGGGAAAACTGAAGGCAGTCTCACACCGAAAGCACTTGCTAACTGAGCTGCGTCAGTGATCATGCATCAGTTGTCTCTCAAAGGTAAGGCAGCAGAAGACATTGCAATAAATCACAAATACACTGAAGTTGCAAAACACCTCATTATAAACCTATGATGTCCGCGATGCGGAAAATGCGGGCGGAATCGCGGAATGCAGTCATATAATGGAATTTACCGTATAACGCGTAATGTCATGGAATTTGTCGAAGTTTGGATGAATTAATCAAGAGTAGGTCAGTACACTTAAATCGACTCGCGCTATGGACTAGTATCTATAAATATTAAGCCGCAAAAACACTATTTAAATATGAATCCTGCATGTTCTGCATCTCTGTTAATGAATGACACAGACGTGCGGTTTCATTTACTGCACACATACATACTGAGCGTGTGAGCGTGTGATGCTCGGTGTTTTCAGCGTCTGCCGTCACACTAAATGAGGACATAAATACATGAACAACATCCCCAGAACTGCTCGGAGAGTCACTTCATGAGCATTTGACCATTTCATTTGAGTAAAACGATCGTCATATCATATATACATAGGCTACAGAAACTTAAAAGTCCTCATGGCAACCTGTCAAAAAAGTTCGGTTTAGCCGAATATATTAAGTTATACGTAATACAACTACAACAATTATTACAACTTTTGTTGAGAATAATCACACAATACGCTATTTCTTCCATGTTTTAATTTTAATAGTAAACTCATTTGTTTGCCAAAAATAAAGTTTAACTCATTTGATTAAAAGATTGGATTGGGACTACTAATTGTTGCCCATTTTATTAGCTTATAAAACTTCAGGGAGCTATTACATTTATTTTCCATTATTTGTTCATTTGTTGCTTGTTGTTTACTTTAAGTTTTACAAAATGTTTACAGAATGCTTTCGGTGATCCTGCACTTATGTTAATATTATTATTAATATTACTGTTTATTTAATGTTGTTGTTATTAACAGTTTTCAGAATTAAAGACATGTTTAAAAGCATTTAAAGAACGTTTTTTGTCAGAGCTTGTTATTATTAATTTTGGCATTCATTTTCATTTTTACACCAGACACGTATATCAGTTTCAAATATCGGTTATCGGTCTACTTGATCTGTAATAATCGGTATCGGCATCGGCCCTGAAAAACACATATCGGTCGACCCCTAGTCCGGACACTGGCTTGATTAATCCCAGAGAGAGAACTTTAATCCTGATCCCACCGTATGGCCCACCAGAACCCCCCATCACTACACTTGGGCAGAAACATCTGGATATGTCGTGTTACGCAGGTGGAATAAAACATAATGAACACAACTGGTTCTGGCACTTAATGGACTCAAAAACTAAAAACTCAGTAAATATACAAGGTATAATGTACATGTAGTTAAAAACTGAATCCTTCCCATGATGGAAGAAAGATAAACGTTCATGAGAATAAGCCTTGTGAAAATTAACATAAAAAAGCGGCACAGAGATGCTCCCCCATCACCAGGATCAAATATCGTTACCTTCCTTGTGGGAAACTGACAAAACTGTCTTGTTTTCTCTGACAGACTCTGTTCGTACCTGCACTCTTAGTGAACAACGAAAGCGAATGGTTATATGGTGCCAACAATCTTTGGCTGATATACGGTGACTGACGTTAAATACAGGGGGCTTTGACAGGCCCTGTAGGTAGTAGGAAGGAAGAATTAGGAAGGTTATAAAACTCAATAGTATACACATGAGCAGAATTGGCTCAAAATGACAGAACTGTCTAGAGAAACAGGGAGAAATGTTCTGGAAGCTTGGTCAGTAGTTGTAAGTCAATGTGAACAATGTGACAATGTGAACAATATGAACAGCCAATAACGAAATCAACATAGATTCCAACTCCCATAATACAGGAAGAAAGTAAGCACAGAATAACTAAATGGTGCAAAAATATAGCATGCACACCACACTGATTCATTCACTACTCAAATCCATCATCTAAAGCTCGTTATTTCATTTCATGCATCCAAGATTCCATGAGGAAGACATGCTTCCAGGAAGACAGCCGTCATTAATTGCAGGGGATCCGCATGAACACAACAAGCCATGTGCACAACCGAGCACACACAATTGTTGAGCCTGCAAATAGCATAGATCAAAACGCAGCTGAAAGTGAGAAAAGCAAGCAACGGGAAAGTCGCTGGAGAATGTTCAGTATGGCTGAATATTTCACGGCAGCAGGGAGCATGAGGCTAATACTTTCCTGCTGCTCCGGCACGTCACCGTGCAGGTGTGGCAACTCTGACTTGCAGGGAAAAATAAACAGCGGGAGAGTATTAACTGAGAGGGTATTTAATAATAATAATAATAATTAGTTACATTTATATATACAAGACACTCAAAGGCTTTACATAGTAAGGGGCTACTTTCCACCACCAATGTGCATCCACTTGGATGATGCGACGGCAGCATAGTGCGCCAGAACGCCCACCACACACCAGCTTACTGGTGAGAGGGCAGAGTAATGAACGCCAATCACCATGATGGTCAGAGGCAGTGGGGTGGCCAGGTGGTAACACCCCTACTCTTTTTCAATCCTGGGATTTTAATCAGAGAGTCAGGACTTGTCTCATCTGAAGGAGGGCTTTTTCCAGTATAGTGTCCCCTTCACTAACTGGGGCATAGGACCACACAGACCAAGGGTGACACCCCCTGCTGGTCTCACTAACCTCTTCCGGCAACCTAGTTTTTCCCAGTCTCCCATCCAGTATTAACTGAGAGTGTTGTATTTAACACCTCACTCCAGTGATGCGTGTCACTGAGAGGCAATTAAAGAAAAAAAGCAATGCAAAAACACACAGGCGTCTTCATACAAGTGACCGGCTTAATCTCCACTCACTGAGATCAGACGATCTCATTAAACCTCAAACAAGACTACAAACAAACAAACGGTATCGCTGACCCTTAATAAACACATCATATGGTTGAGAAATCACTGCCTTTCAATCGGGACTGTCCATGAAATGAAGAATTATTAATGCTGTGGTTGGTAAAAGTATAAGCTGCCTTTGTGTGGCTGATAAATATATTTCTCAGTGTGGTCGGTTCAACCTAATGTTTTCCATTCTACAGGAATTATATATTTTACAATGACTGTTGTTAAAAGAGGTAAACCATGCTGAACTCTGAGGTCCAAGGTCCTGGGCAGGAGTATTTGTCACATACTCAATTATACAGTAATATTTTTTCTTAAATCCAGTAGTGAAATGTAAGTCAGGTCAGGTCCGCTCAGTGGACAGTGCAAAATATGTAACACAACACAAGAAATATACTTAAATATAGGTAAAAATAAATATTAAAAATAATAATAAAAACAAATCAAGAAGAATAAGATGTGCAAATAAAATACAATTAGCAGGATAGTATACTGTGGACTTAATAAATACTCATTAAGCAGGTATGTGCACCCTAGAGGAATGTGCAAACAGCAAAAAATAAAGACACTGAAACAGCTTTTCCAAACAGCAAACAATTTTTTTTTTCGTTTTTGGGAGTAAGAAACTGAACATGTTGCAACTAACTTAACTACATTACCAAACAGCATAGCTTTTCCAGGAATAACAAGCTATTTTTATCCACCAATCTTCTGAACAAATTAACTAACTGATTAATGTGTTGGTTTGTTGAGATGTTAAACATAGACAGATGTTGTTATCCTTATTGTTCTGTGATGAACACAGCTAAATAACGAAATACTTCTAAAAGTACCTCAGCAAATGCATAGCTTGACTATAGTTAAACTTCACATTTTAACTGTCAGTTTAAGCTACAGGACCTGTAGCTGTGTTTATTTATGCAAATGCTAATGTGCTAATGGCTAACAGCAGGAGAGGAAGGGTATGTACGTCTGGCGGCCAATCCCATGCCGGAATCCCAGGCATGGCACTGTTGTCCAGGCACAGTTCTAGTGCCCCAATGACTGCTGCATACTCCACACCCCTGACCCCTATTTCCCTATTTCCCTGTTGGTCAGTGCCGTCACAAATCCGAAAAGCCTCCCAGTATTTCCAGGGCGACTGGCCCTGGCTGAACAGATGGCCCTCAGTGTGCTGAGCAGCAATTAAAGAGGGGGAGAGTAGAGAGGAGAGCAGAGTGAGAGAGAGAGAGAGAGAGAGAGAGAAAGAGAGAGAGAGAAAGAGAAAGTGGGTCAGGATCAAGGGGAGTGCGTCCTGACTCTACTCTGCTGCACGTTCACAGTATAAACACACATACACATGCATGCTTACGTACTCATAAACAGACTGACGTGTGTGTCTGTGCACACATATACTCATGCATCCCGCATCCCTCATTCTCCGAGCTCTCCGTTCCCTTAACAAAAACAAATGCCCTATCCATCCCCCTCACATCACGGAGGCACAGCAGGAACACTGTGCAGAGCTTAAAAGCTTTGGATCCTACTGGAGAAAACGCACTGAGAACTCATTCCCTCAAAAAATAGAGAGGATCTATCGATAACGTCTAAAGTCAGGAGCCCTAGTGAAGAGAATAACGCTACCAAATCCCAGCCAATTGGATTAACCCTTCCCACTTCTTCCCCTGCCCCCTACATCTTTACTACATGATTACTTCCACAAGAGCAGCATCCTGGCACAGCCTCCACATTTTTTTTTCTTCTTCTAGTAGTCGTTAATTCACAAATGGTGGGGACAGAAGCTCTCCCTTAACACCATGGTCCTAATTCAAGTTCTGAGTTTCCCAGGTGGGTTCCACCAGAACTTTCATATATCTACATTCAAACACAAGCTCAACCTGAGATTAAACACGCCAGTTTAATTACCAAATAATTTAATGAATCCATAAATGTATACATATTATTTAAACATGTGGCAGAGATCAAGTGTTTGGTGTAGGAACTTTAAGGGGTTTTGTGGTCCAAACGTTCCAGATGAGAAACAAGGGGAAAGACGTAAAAAATTGTGAAAGAGAAAAGATTAATGACACAGGGGGAAAATGAATAAACAGATTTTTATTTAAACAGTTCTTCAGCCAGTCAGAAGTCCCTTGCTGCTTAAGAACATGGCTTGGGCCAGAAAGACAATCTAAGCGTGAACTGCGAGCAACCCTGGAATGGGCGTTCATTAAGAGCTATTACACTCCCCTAGAACCCCTAGTACATCCCTACAGACCATGTCTGTAGATCAGCCCTCCCATCCCCCCTGCAAATCCGTTTTCCTTGAACTAATAGAGGAAACATTTAGCTTTAAGTAATATCACAGCGTACCTCAGAACTTGGCAGCATGGATGGGTCACATCCAAGACCTTTGTGTTTTTCTTGCAGTCATAGGGACAGTATCGGGCACTGTATTGAGTTCCTTTGTCGCTTAATTTTTATCATGATATTTGATTTGCCCTTTCCTGAGTGCAGTTTCTAGGCTCCTAGCAGAAAACCCGACCAAATAACAGTTCGGTCCATCAACTGTGGGTAGACAAACAACAGCAGTGAGAGAACAAATTATCTATTTGGATTTGGAGAGAGGCAAACGGTGGCAGCACCAACGTTCTTCGTGGCATAGAAAACTTCGCCTCTTACTCTCTTTAACCTCCACAGAGTCTGCTGGAAGAATAGAATCAGAAGCCACGCTCCCATAGGCATCACAGGGTGCTACATTGTCTCTGGCTATGTACATGTTGTTGGGAGGTGGATTATTTAGCTTGTATGAATAAATGCCCCTCCCTCTCTCTAGTCAGATATAACTCTTGGCACAGACTGAAGCACAACAAGGACTTGGCTCCCCACGTTAACTGGCTCCACAGCTTTTTTGTGGCTTCCATACTGGCTAATGCCACAGCTAAACCAACTGCGCAACGCCTCCAGAAACGAGCCAGAGATTAATCTCCCGTTCAGCTCTCCTGGTACAGTTGCTCTCAAAAGGTGCGAAAGGGAAGGTTAAGGGAGGACCCACTGTGAGAACGAGGTGAAAGGGTTCTGGAGGATGGAGAGTAGGCATGGGACGATAACCGGTTTCAAGGTATGGAAAAGTTTGAAAAAGTCACGGTTTCAAAACCACAACAAATTTTCGTTATACCGTTTCTGCGGTATGCACAGTTTTTTATGTGTCGAAAGACGGAAAGTGCAGGACTCAGTTGTGTGCAGTGAAGAGCGCACGAGTCACACGGCCCCTCCGGTTGGTACGAAGCTGCGAGCGGAGCAGTCAGTGAGAGTCATCTGTGTGTAGGATAATGGCCGAATGAGATGAATCCCTGGAACTTCTGGAGCCTGCCGTACGGGAATTGTTCGGGTAACATAGACTAATCACAATGATGTTCCATACAGATGACGTTTTAGCACCAATCGCTAAATAAATACTTAAAGGTTGTACATAAACTATATATCTGTCATCTTCATTTCTCCCTCTTTCTTCCTCGATCAAGACCTAGACCCACCCACCCACCGTTTGTTTCAGTGTTACTATTACTATATAAATAATTACTATTTGGCTTGCTACCGAGGCAGATAACATGGCTAATTAATTGGCTAACTTTAGCAAGTTTCCTCCCTCACAATACTTCACAGACAGGGGAATAGCACACTAAAGTACTATATTTCTGTGATTTAGTACAATAATAGAATTTAGCTGGTATCACATCTATACTTTTAAGCCACCTGCCATTGTTTACATCTGTTCAAAATCACGACATTTAAAAAACAAACTCTGCCGCTGTTTGAGTGTTGATCGGAGAGAGACCGTGTGTGTAACACACTCACGCTCTCTCTCCGTGTATGTGCTCACATCCTTATATCTCACCACTCCAAACTTGGAAAGGTGAACATTCCTGCATCATAGCTTGGACTGAAAGATGAATGTGTAGAAAGTGAGCGTGTCTCCAAAAACCTTGTTGAGCTGCAGGTTTAATGACTGCTGCTTTATTTTTATTTATGTACAGAAATAATGTTTTGATTATTGCGCTGCAGGTTTAAGCTCACTTTAAGTGATTGCATTTTTTTATAAGGATTTCCTTTTTTCTTTTTTTTAGAGAAAATAATGTATTTATTTTCTGATTATTGTTGAGCTGCAGGATTAGGCTCACTTAAGTGACTGCACTTAATTTAATTAAGAAGAATTCTATTATTTATTTTAATTATTTAGCTTGACATGTTTACTGTTCCAAAATGTTCTATATGTTTCTTAAAAATAAATACATTGTGTTAAGAGTGAAAAAAGTAGATTTTTTACCCAGACATTTAAAAATAACATATTTTAGAGCTGTAATCGCAATACCGTGAAATCGTGGTATTTTTATCTAAGGTTATCATACCGTGAGAAACTCATACCGGCCCATGCCTAAGGGAGAGTATTGTGTCTTTGGCTTATGCTTAGGGATAGGAAACATGCCTGGTTGCTCTGCTCTAGGAGTGTCAATCCTCCACCTGTGTAGATACAAGCACGCATTTCTTTGTCGCCAATTTCAGTTTGTTTCCATGACTTTCGTGCATTATCACAGCACCTGGAACTGGGCATGGAAAAGCACCACAAAGCAAACTGTAGTTAAGTGTCTTGCTCATGGGCACAAAGGTGAACATGCATGGTCTTCCTTTCAAGTAGATTGATCTAGAAACCTTATGGGTTACCAGTCAAGACTACAACCTGTGACAGTTCCATACGAGCTTATCATTTATCATACATAGGTGGCCCTGATGCATGGGGACGTGCCAACATACTACACTGAACATATAACCACACACTTATGATGTGGATTATCAATTTCATTAACAAACATGAGTCAATGTGACTATAGCAATATGACGAATGCGCCTCTCTTTTACTTGGGGCCTTATCTACATCACACATTGACCGTGCAATAAAATGATCCACTAGATCAGATTTCAGGGCTTTTAATGTCAATGCAGACTGCTGTCTGAGACACTGGGGACATGCACTATTATTGTGAGAGAAAGGAACCACAACCTGTCGCAGGTGGCACTCAGGTGATTTAATCACAGGTGAGGAGGCATGCTTTACAATGCACTCGGGGACAAAGAGTCACCCCTGAGCCAAGAGTAAGAACTGCCTGGGGCAAGTCAGGGTTGAATGACTATGTTGGGGCAGTGAATTTGTGCTGTGGAACATATCGGCAGTCTGTTCCATTAGTGTGGCCATCACAATGCCTGAACAGAATATTCCTCCCTCATTTTTTAACACCTCTCTCCATTATTTCTCACCCTCTGTCTGTCCCTTCTCTACCATAGGAAAGGATGAAATCTATAAGCTTCTCTCTTTTTCTTTCTATTTTATTTTCATCTGTCACTTACACTCACAAGTCACTCACAAGTTCTGTTCCAAAATCTAGTGAGCTGCCTACTAAGACAGCATTTTGAGGCATCATGGGAGCACTTTGCATAAAGCATGTTAATCGTATGATGTGAAAAATTCAGTAGAAGTTTATTGTAGAGCTACACTGACACCTTTACTAAACCCCACACATACACAATAAGGTGAAATGTGATGTGAACCCACTACCCACAGACATGTGAAACACAAAAAGTGCTACAACGGTGGCGGATGTGTGGGTGCATTTGGGCCGAAATTTTCTCTCTCTAAATGAAGTAGCGACATGGAGCTGTGCAGCCATGCCTGAAACTGGTGAATCAATATCAGACTACATTAGTTACTCTGGCATCAGAGCCTGCCAGGCCAGAACAGGATCAATGCCAAAACAGCAAGCCGCCTCTCCGTTTATCTTCTTCTTTCACTCTGCAACTGTCTATATCTCTACCTGTCTGGCCAATCAGAACAATTTCAGCATGAATGAAAAGTTTACTCCTATTTTGAGCAAGTAATGCAAAAAGACAGCCTTCCAATAAACAAGGATCTGGATGTTTGGCCATAGCAGCAGATATAGGAGAACATCCCCTCATCTCCAGATTTTACATCTCAATCGGTAGCTGGTTTGGGATTTCAGAACAGCTGGAGATAGCTGAGAAGGTATTGATCTTAGGTAGGTCTATCCGAGCACTTCCCTGAGTCAATGTAGAGTCTTAGCAGGACGCAGTGGGAACAGATGCGCACTGCCAAGCAGGATAACTAAAGCCTGTTTTTGTTTTCTAAAGCAGACCCATTTCCCCTCCCTTTCGTACTACAACTATATTGTTGCTTTGAACCATGCTCTGCACTCCTAACAAGTCTGCAGCCTGGAAATATTAAACAAGTACCTATCAAAACTCATTAAAAAATGGTAAACATTTCATCCAACAAACATACGCTCGTTGTGTCTCTCTCTGCCTGTGCAATACATAACTTGGGAGCTTCATAAGGAGCTGCAAAATATACAATTGTGACATTAATATAATCACTGCATGATGTGTACATCACTACTTTACAGTTTCTTCAAAGAAGCTTCACCAATCAGATTTATTTAGAATGTATTACTGTTTTGAAACTGACTATATTTTAAGTGTTTTTCTATTGATACTTGACTACTTTAAAAAAAGGAAATTATCAATTCAAAATTACTTACAGCATAATGAAATATTTTTATTCATAACTATTAACTAGATCTCCCTTCATCCAATCTTTTATTTGCCAATTACACAAAGATACACACTCACACATCCATCCAATACAGGATCTGTAGACTTACTGTCCCCTTGGAGAGAGAACAGGCAGGAAAACTGCAGCCATATTCACAGAATTCCTCCTCTCTATTCCCTTGACTGATGCTTTTGTGCAGGCCAGTAATCGCCAGTGCATGTATCATTTAATGGAGGCACATCAGCCCAGCTGCCTGTAGTAAATTGACTTGTTCAGTCTGAGGGGCCTGTGTGTGTGCGTACATGTGTGAGAATCTGATCTATTTTATTTCAGAGGCATAAACGGGATTTTAACGGAAGGCCTGGAATTATCCAATCGCTCAATCCCAGATCAGTGCTCTGACTAACCGCCCCACTTCTCTACCGTGACACCATTACCCCTGCTGGATGCCTCTCAGCAGAGCCCTCACTGGTTTATCTCATATGGAGCCTGTGAAGTGGATGGCTTGATAAAGACTCAACATAAACCCTTACATAGGCATTGATAGACAGCTATAAAGCTCTGCTACACTCCTCAGAAATATATATATTTATTATAGAGAAGCAGTGATAGCGAAATCTGTCCAATACTGATAAATATACAATGATAAATGTTAACTTTTTTACAAATGCCCTTTGTAAACTTAAACCTTAAATGTATTATGTAAAATACATTAAAACATGTATAATACATATATAAAATATATTAGAATACTTAAATATTTTGATTATATTATGTGATTTGTATACTTTTAAAATGATGAGTGTAAATCACATACTTGTACCCTACCCTAGGGATGGGTACCGAAACCCGGTATTTAATCGGTCTCGGGGCTAAATTATGAAAGACGGAGTATCAATAAGCTCTGACGTTAACGGTTCTGCTATCGGTATTGGAGAAATTAAGAAAACACACATGCATCTATTATTGCTATATATACACATTATCAAATTATGCTATCAAAAATTCTATCTCACCAGAGTTGACAGCTGTTTTTATGAGCAATAATATTCAAACATTTGACTATGATGCATTTTTGCTATTCGCAATTTAGAAGAGAGATCGCGCTCACATGGAGAAGTTTCAGCAAGCGCAATATGAAAGCCCTTTTATCATGATAGAAGAGTGAACTAAATTAAAACATATGCTTACACTTTAGGCCTGTGGCTGTTATATTAAACTAAGTTTATTATTATTTTATTTTGGCTTCTAAGATTATAGCCGCGTTTCTTCTAGCACAACTTCCTTCCCTTGACAGCGGTGCGCATTCGTTCCTCTCTGACCAAAACTTAACACCAGAATCAGATCAATCGTTTGACGATTGTTGTAAAATGACTGTATGTCTTTACAGTTGCTAAATGGCTGGACATGTTTGATAATAAAACGTTGAAAGTACAATCCACACCACACGAGAGATGCTATTCCCCAGGCTGAAGTGTGTGTCGTGTGTGTGTGTGTGTGTGTGTGTGCGCCTGCGCGCTCTAAAACTGACAAGCAAAGTACACTTTGAGCTTCGCGCGCTCAAACGATGAAATACACACAAAATATGTAAAAAACGGCAGGCTTGGAGATTATTCATTTAAACACAGTTTATGTCTTAAAGTGAATAAGAACAGTTTGGAGAAAATCCGATGTGTGTCAATATTTTGTCTTAAAGTGACAGACTGGTGCTTCATCAAATGTTAATCAAAGAACAAAACGCAAAGAGAAAATCACCCACAGCTCTTAATCTGAATAAAGTTATAGCTTTAATAAGCATTAATCTATCAATACAGTTAAAACTAAGTAGTGATCATTTACATTTGATCACTTTTAGATTTCTTTTGTAGCTATTACTGAACATTAATGTTAGTAGACCTTCATGAAAAAAAAGTTGTACATTTGTTTTATGGTACAAATTGTATATTTTCAGTTTGTTTAACTTTGTTTTTACTGTATTTATCTTATGTATATAAAACACTAAAAATGCCTGCACACTGGTGCATTTACAAATTGAGGTTTTATATTTAATTAAATATTTATTTTGCATTTCAGTATAAAAGCAATGTTAATTCACTCCTAATCTGTCACATATATATATATATATATATATATCATAAGTACCCGTTAAAGTACCCGATAAGCAGTATCGATAAAAGTAGTAATACCGTTAAAACCAAAACGATACCCATCCCTACCCCCACCCCCCCAAAAAAAAAGGAAAAAATTAACATCATTCAAACCAAGGCTCGTATCTTCAATATCGTGTTTCAATTAAAATCTAAACATGATAAGGTAAATTAGCAATGATGGATCACTGTTCAGATATTTTGGCATAGAAAAAAAGAATACTGCTTGAAAGGAATATAAAGCAGAATATTATCTGTTTCCAATTTTGGCCTAATCAGACATATGATATAGAAAAAAAAATGAATCACTCTGTTCATGTACTAAACTCATTTTAACTAATAATGTTGCTCTAATTTAAGTGGACATGGATTTTGTTTTCCTCCTGTCCATTAATCTGTGGCCTTCATGCAAGCAGCATGACTAAAGATATACATACATGAAAGAACATGTTCTAAATGTATGTTATTTTTTTTATCCAGAAGTTAACAACAGTGGACATAGTGGCCTAGATTAGTCATTTACTAGCCATGGGCGGCCTGGCACCCCAAACCGTCAAATCTCGTGATGACCATGAGTTTGAGCAAAGTTCAGACTTTCATGTAGAGAGAGAGAGAGATGACAGCAACAGACAGAACAGAGAGAAATGGAGGGATTATTTAGGCCGACCTCTGAGAGGATTCCGTTTAAATGAGGAATCCTAATGAGCTGATCCATGGATGACACAGCCGGAAACGAATAAAGAATGTACTGAGAATTCAAATTCAATTCCAGAATTTGAAATGATTGAACAAACAGGATGCTGAACTGAAAATCTGATTCAAACCTGATACAAATAAAAGTTAATAGTTTGATACAAATAATGGTAGGCTAACACTTTAGTATAGGGACCAATTCTCAACCAATTGATTGTTAGCATGCCTGTTATTAACATATTGGCTGTTTATTAGTACATATAATGCACATATTCTTCATGACCATATTCTGCATCCCTAATCCTTCCCAATATCTAAATTTAAAAACTACCTTACTAACTATTAATAAGAAGCAAATTAGGAGTTTATTGAGGCAAAAACACATTATTTTAATGTTAATAAATTATTTTTAATGAATAAAATGATATTTTTAAATAAGATGAAAATAATCTACTAGTAGTCTCATATTCTGCATTTCAGGAAGAAACAGCCATAATTAATCACAATTAACGCATGAATACTGGACTAATGAAATTCCTCTCGAGTGACTGTGTTCAAATGTATTCAGTTGTAATTCCCTTTCTTGCCATTCTAATTCATCATCCTGTGGCCAATTCAATTCAAATTTCTAGTTATAAATTGAAAAGGAGCCAACTCTGGAAATTCTGCAAGAAAAAGAAGAGAAAATAAAAGAAGCCAACAGAAGGAGGAGGGGAAACGCTGCAGTAATACAGCTCAAGTATCTGTTCAGCGAGTGGAAAACCAAGGGTGGGAGGATGGGTGGGCTTAGCCATTTAATCTCTAAATCGAGATGAGAATCGCTAAATCAGATTAATACCAAATCAGAACAGCACATGCAAGATTGGCCCCCATTTATTGATTTCCTTTTTCTTTAGTCGGCTGATTCAAGCATTTCGACCTGAAACAGAACAGGATTTTCAGGGGTTTGAAGCAGAAAATTGCAGCTGCGCTATGCCGATAAAACAAGAACTCCATTTGGACGGATGGAAGGGAGAGGTTTGTGTGATCAGGGACCTGGAAAACAAGTGTGTGTAGCAGTGTTGCATGCATACGTGCAGAGACTGTCACAGGTGAACGCATAGACAGAGCACTGAGACGTCACATACACCCTCATCCGAAGGACGCTGAGGCTAAAGGTGCCCCACGCAGAGTCACTTTCATGTCAACCTGATGCTAAAAATCCAACGCCACCAACACACTTCACAGACCTACCTAAAGACCCACCATCAACAAAGAGAAAGAGGATGCGCTTGTGTGTGTGTGTGTGCGCATGTGTGTTAATTTAGCACTTACTCTGTTTTTAGTGTTATTTGTGCAGTCAGCTGTGCGGTGCAGAAACACTCTGTGCTGTCACATCCACTCCATTATTTAGATCAGGAGCTCTCACTCATGTTTAATTCACCATCGAGCGGCTACGCCACATCTAGACAGAGCCGCACAGCACCGCCTAAATGTGCACTACAGACTCAGCCAAAAAACAACAGCGGAAGTCCTGCGGATGCAACATATTTGCATTACAAAAGGAAACCGCTTTTTCATAAAAAACATGTATGTATCAGCAGGAGATTTCTCAGGAAGAATTCTGGGTAAAAAAAAGTCAATGTTTTTTAGTTTTTGCATGCAAAATATGCAAATCACAAAGCACATAACTTGCACACTGCAATTTCCCATCTTCACTGCAATGATCAATTTGAGACTTCCAAATGCCAAAAGTGTATAAATATGGAAGTCTGTTTCCACTACAGAATCTCACAATTTGTATATATTATTTTTTTTTATCCTGAGGGGAAATAATAGAACTGTAAATATAAACAAAGAAGAAATATACACAAAGAGTTGCTTAATTCTGAAAAAAAAACAGAATTGCAAGATACGAATTTGGTATTCTAATATACAAAGTAAAAATCATCATTATTATTTTTTTCATTCCATGGCAGAAACAGGCTTCCACGTACATGTAAAAAAAATATTGAAACAAGATAACTGTTACATAATTGTAGAAGCAACAATGAATAATTGAGTTGGGCTAGATACTTTCATTCAGAAAGTGTATATTTAATGATTATATATTTTGTCCAGCATTTCATTTTTTAGGTATAAACAAGCTCAAATTGTGTCAATGCAGTGAGACAAAATGCACTTACATTCATGAATCCAACTCATTTTAATAGTCTGCAGTGTTGCTTCAAGTAGAGGTATATTTTAAAAAGATATGCATATATTACACAAAATAACATTATATTATTATATATATTATTATAGTATTAGACACTTTTTATATTACAAATATAGAAGCAATACAAATCAATATGATTAACATAATTTTCACATTTTTGTTGTGAAGAATGACAAAAATGCTTTGCAAGAACATACAGCATTTATTTAAACTGGATTATGGGTGGTTAAGGAATAAGATGCAGGTTTTTGTGCTGAAAAAAAACAAAACAAAAACACTTTCTCTGAAAATGACAAACCCATATTAATAAGATAAACAAATGAATTGTGCTTGCATCAAAATTCCCACTGCGCACAATATAGGAGTTCCAACCAGCATTTCAAATGCTGCATTAACAGTCTGCAGAGGTTGCTAGCAGTGGTCCATGAGGTAAATCCACCATAGTAATATTATTTGGCTGCCACTCTGACAGTTCTTCCTTAGCTCGGGGCGGCTTTCCATGCATCACCCCAGTACCGAATAAACCCAGCTACTCCAAGGGAATTGGATGGAGCTCTCATCTGCATGCTAATGTTTAACCATCCAACCCAAATGTCTGTATAATCACTTTCACAGCAGAACCCCATCCGGTGAGCGGCCCCCGCCAAATGCAGTGCCATGTGTCATTGTCAAACAGTTATGACTATCTCTCTCCAAGGAGGACAGACAAACAGACAGAAAGACATGCGATGAAAGACTTGTCCTGCAACCTATTGGGGTTAAGCAGCACTTATTGAGGTTTGGCTGATGAGTTCTGCAGGTTTTTCACCCTTATAAGCTCAATGACCCTTTGGGAGACACCTGCTTCTGATCAACGTCCTCTTTTATGACCCTGCTTCATCTGGTTTTTAGTTTTTTAAAAGATCCACTTCAAATAAGAACACATCCCCATCTGGCAATTACAGGCGCATGCAACAAGCCAATCAGCTCAAAGACATGAAACCGTGGACCATTTGGGTCAACTTCAGTGCGAACGAGCCAACTGTAAACATCTGAAAACAGCTAATCAAGAAAAGTGTTTCTGGCCATGATAAACACCGCAATCAAATGTTACATTTTGTACACAGCAAATATTACAAAACCAAAAGCGAGAGCAACTACTTGAAGTAAGTCTTGTATACCAGATCCTCCACAGCTAGTTTTCACAAGATAAGCACCAATAAGCAACAAGCCTAGTGGGTAAACAGAACCGAAGGTGTCTGAAAGCAAAATTATTCAAATTTTGCAGAATCAAGTTTGCATGGTGCCTAGTTATTACTTGGATTACATTTCAGAGCTAGACAAATTCACATTCTGAATAATTGCATTTCTGTGCTTGATGCTCATCCATCATTGAAAGTGTTCATTCCCCCAAAATGTTTAATCCAACTAAGATTAGCATTTGGAGTTGAGGAAATCGATTTAACCAGCCTGAAAAGCAATGATCTATATGAGGGAATATACCGCACAGACCTTTCCCAGTCACCCTCCTCCCCAGAACGCACAATACAGCGTAGACAATTAAACAGCGATGGGAAAGGAAGTGAAGCGGGGGGGGGGGGGGTGACTCATATGAAATTATCATGACGTCACAACAAACACCTGCGTTTCCGTGTTCTTCAGACAAGCAGCTTTTAGTGTTGAATATACAGTGAGTTGAGCCACAGTGGTAGGTATCAATGAAGCATTATATAGTAGATATGTTTGTTTATGAGAATCTATCTATCTATCTATCTATCTATCTATCCATCTATCTATATATATATATATATATAATATATATATATATATACATCTATCTATCTATACATATATCTATAACACTTTTCACTCATAAGCTGCTAGTAAATTTCACTAACAGTGAAAAAACAGCAAGTAACAATGAATTAAACTTTTTTTAACAACAAAAAACAAATATAGTGTATATAGTTTTCCCCAAACAAAAAAGGCAAACAGACTTGTGATATGTATCTCTAACCCTTGAATACATTTTTACAACAATATTTGTTTAATGTATTGGACTAATTAGACTTAATCAATGTGGTTGTTAGGTTATTTTTTAAATATTAAAATACAATGCAAAAATGCAATTTTGAACACAATGCATGTTTTAATTTGCTTCGGAAGTTAAAATTAGTAATTTCCAGCTTCAAGGTTTGCGTGATGCCTTGGACAATGGGGGTCACCATCGGGATGAGAGATGATAATCATGATCAATTTAGCAGAATCCTGGACTTTTCACGATCTACCAAATAATGACAGAACTCTAGTTTTTGGAAAACCCCCCACACAACACTTTTCTTAAATTTCAGCTCTTCAAATCTAAAACAGCTATTTTCCAGTGTATCTGAATAATTCAAAAGTGTTGTGACTGACAAACAGCAATTTCATGTATACTCTGCTGTAAAACCTCACCTTTCCGACCATATTCTCATTATGATGAAGGACCGGAGGCAAGCACCCATCGACACAACTGTAACAGAACTACTAGTGCAGCCAACTAATGTGACGTATTTGAGTTAAGTTTTTATTGTGGTCTCTTATATTTGTGCAGACAATGTATTCTGCTCACTGAAGTCGAGTGGATTGAGTATGCTGCTGCTGTTTTGGCACAGTCAATTTCCTCTTGAGCCCCGCTGTGGACTACCGTTCATGTTAATAGCTTCATACACTGTTAATTTCAGGAATGGCTGGGCAGACCCCTTAGATCACTGCTGCTTGATGATGAGGGGTACATGATAACCTGCTCTCTCACCTGTAAATCACACCTTACTTTGATTTACAGTGCAGTAATTAAAAGCTATATTTACCCAGATAACAATACAAATGGCTGAAACCGACCCTCATAAGCGAATGATAAGGACATCTGCATGGGAGATGTAATTAGCATGTTGCCATCCTAACAATATTAAAATGCACAAAACAAGTATTGGGTAAAATAGTCAACTGAACATTGTTAAGTAATTTTTCTATACTGAATACATTTTATGCATACTTACACATTGCCATATTGGTCAAAATGCATTATAGGAGAGCTTTCTCCACAAAACATATGTGTGATGCTTCCTTTTGGCAACAAGACAGTACCTTAGAAAGCAACATAATTATATTTTGGAACAGCCTTCGTGTTGGGAGCTCACTTTAAAACCGTGTCGACAGAGGAATCAGCGTCTTTAACAAGTCTTCAGCGTTTGAATCAAACGGACGTCTTCGATAACTAGATTTCAGTACATTATCGAGGAAAATAATGTTTAATACTGAACAAGGCCACTTTCAATGAAATAAAACAACAGTTTGCATAAAGCATATGAAATCAAGGTTACTGGGAGAAATAGCACAATTCTCTTAGTAGAATAATAAATAAATAAAACTGCCATCTTAAGTCATTTAAAATGCATGACTATACTCCAGCTCAATGAATGGGCACACTGACAGATGAAATCAATAAAAAGAAAGTGGCTTTTTAATGCACCTCATTGCTAAACACTGTCAAAGAAAGCGTTTATAAGTGTTAAACGGCAAAAAAGCGTGACTGAAACTGCTAAAATCAGGTCCCTTCACCCAAACCGTTTCAGTTCATGCTTACATAATATATTCTGATGTGAACTGAAAATGCTATGGGTCGCACGTCAAAGCAAGTAACCTAATGCAAAAGTAATGAATGTTTTACTTAAGAATAAAACAGATTTTCAACCCATTTGGAAATACAATTGAGGAGTGTTAACCATCTGTCTGAATTTACCCTAGTTTCTCATGGGTGAAGTGGAACAAGTGATGGTTTTACACCCACATATGCACACACACCCACACACACACTTGTTTGCCATTTAAGCCATCTATTGTTGGGGTCACAACAGCTTGTATATCACTTAGACCTTCAAAGCAGAGTGACATTAATAGGCTCACCTTTTGACCTCAAAGTGAATGACCGAATTCCTGTCGTTGCACATAAAGAAAAGCATAAAGCCATTTGACGTGAAAGAGAGCCGAGCTTTTGCAGCAAACGACATACATTTTCCCCTCGCTGAACTCTTTTACGAATTTGTAATCTTTCTCGTACACATCCGTGAAAGACCCCGGGCGATCTGATATTGCTCATCGCAGCAATTTAGAGAGTGTTGGCAAAACTCACAAATTAAAAATGCCACTCAAATATGGCTTTCACAGTCAATGGGATAATCAAAAAAACACGCAAGGGGGGGAATATCACAAGATGTTCTTCTTCTCTCTCTTGATTGAACCACTTCAAACGAAATTCAAACATGATTCCTCCAGCCAGGAAAATAATCCTGATCTTGTACATGAACCACAGGATCATCTCTACACAAATCAGACAAGACTTTGTGATCAAAGAGCAGAGCGCACAGAATCAGCTGTCGTGCTCTGAGGAAAGGGGACTCATGGGTAACAAGGCCAACTGGGTATTTGTTCCGTTCTGGTATGTAAAATATTAAAGTTGACCTGAAATCAGAATTGACCCTATTCTTATATCACTATATAAAAAATGTTGAACATTTAATCAGTGCACATTATTTCAAAGGAAAGGGAAATAAAGAAATGACTGTGCTTTTGCCCTCTTATTTAAGAAATATAAAAAACACACTAGAAAAGAAAAGGTTGATTGAATCAGTTCTTGATCAGCAATTCAGCACTCACTGATGTGCTGAAACTTGCCATTTGTATTTGCATAATCATAGAATGAATTTCATGAAAAAAATGCAGTGGCATCTATATTATACATATTTCATATATAAATTTCACTGATTAAACCACCTTTCATATTGTACATGCAGTAGCTGAAAGTGCTTTGGAAACAGGTGAAAAAGCATTTTTGGCATTCAGCCATTTTTCTACCCTGGATTAACTCGACTGATTGCAACACCACTCATGAACCACTTCCCTGGGTTTTTCACCTTGAACTAGCCCTCTTAGTAAAATTGATGTTTGTGGTGGGTTCAAATAATTAAGGTATAGATCAGAGCTCCTCCGTGAAGTACTCCTTAAACCGGGCCAAACCTTGATGAATGCTTATTTCTAAAGCATTAAAAAGTTTTCCATCCTTCCGTAAATAGAAAAAGTATTGCTAAAAAAGGTATCACTGGAGGAAATGATGATTAACGAATCAATGATGGTTCACCAAACACTGGAGGTTAGAAGAAATTATCCATGTAGCATCTGTTTTACTCTAAAGGGAGAGTTGTAAGTCATGTAATCACTATCAAAAGGCACAGTCCGTTCCATTACTCTTCTCTTCCATCTTTTTGCGTTGTTGAATGAATTTTAGCCACAAAGAAGATTTAGATGTGTTTTTATATGAACAAGGGAAATTACAGCACAGGCATGCTGTATCACAGCCCAGAATGCATTGGTGAAATTCACCATACATGCTATACAGCAGCATTTTCCTGTCTTCCTGGAAGAAAACCATCATGTTAAAGTATAAGAGCCCTATAAATAATTAAAAAGGATAGTTCACCCAAATCATTTACCCACCCTCATGTCATTCATAAACTGCAAGACTTGCATGTGGAACACAAAAGAACATATTTTGAAAATGTTGGCAACCAGATTTCATGACCACTGACCATTATGTTTCCCATGCAAAAGTAAGCAAGTCACACATATTCGGAATGGCACGAGGGTCAGTAAATCATGACAGAATCTCCATTTTTTGTTAAACAGTGCTAGACTTGCGAGTTCATAAAAAGTCAATCTATTGATTGATCTGGCCTAGTGCAGAGCCATTTCAGGCATTATCAATAGATCGGCACACCCGATGGATTCCTCGGGCCGCATTACAATCAACAGGATGCAAATTGCCCTGTTAATAGATTAGTCTGGCGGGTTCCAACTTGGCAAAAAAGGGGGTGTGAATCTCAGAGCAGATAACATTATACTTTACAACACTTCTGCCCATGCTTTTCAATGGAAGAGCCTTGGGTGTCAAATCACAGAATCCATATAATTCATTACACTTCATTATTTTACTCGACTTCAAAGCAGCGTTAAGCATTCAGCTGTACGTGTAGCTGCACGTGTTTGTGAACGCAGACGGAGGGCAGGCCTGCCAGCTATGACATGTACATGTGCACGTAGAGTTGATTTATGATGAGTGATTGCTTTGCTTCAGAAGGAGAAACAATAACCAGATGTCTTCTAAGACCCCCATTCCAGCTGTTAATTGCATGGCAAGTGTCTAGTAAACACTGCGCAGAGGTGAACAAAGAGGGATGTGTTCAGTGCGCCTGGGTTGTGTATATCATTTAGATTTGCAAGGTGTCTTGTCAACAGGGCATGCTTGGGTTTGTTTGCTCAAGGATCTTGTCTGAACGGATCTTTGTGACTTTTTGTATGCTCCTATATTTTTTGCCCTGGGATTTTATTCTGTATGACTTTGAAGTCTAAAATGATAGCCTGGGAAGAAATTAATAGTAGTGTGCATGTCATTAATGTCAAGAAGGTGAAACAATTTGCTCTGTTAAGTTAGCCGTCATTGCTAACGGTGGGAAACGCAAGCCAGAGAATACTTTCTGAAGTCATCCCTTACCCACAGGAACAAATGCTTAAATTTGCTGACTCTTTTAATATTGTGTGCTACCATCAACAATTTAGCTTGGGCACAATTCCAGACTATATCCTGTATCATCTTGCCATGCGAATTTAGATCGCATGACAAAAGTCTACAGGAACTGAATCTGAAAGCAGCCTTAGAGACACAAACATTTGGCCACTGTGTGGTTTATACAAGGCTGTTCTGTTTCTGGAGTCACGCCAAAGGCAACATGTTCAAGCTAAGATATTTGCAACTGTACAAGGTGCAATATATTACACAAAGCTTAGCGATAAAATCATCTCCTTATGGTAAGAGCTAGGAATACAGTGAGCCTTGCAACATTTTTGCAAAGCATTCTATCACTACAAAGAGCAGCAACACATTGAGAAGCTAAATATAATTGAAATGTTTGCTTTTGAATGTTTTAATCAAGTCTCCATCACTTAAGAGTGGGAAAACGAGATGATACGAGGAATAATCACCCAATGAAAGGAGGTTCAAGTGTTATCAAATAAGCCTTTCACTCAGCTTACCCCAAACAGCTGTTTTGACTGGCTTAACTTCCTCTACAGAGCCACTGGGGGCAGGCCAGAGATGCGCTCTAAGACCAGCCAATACATCAGATGGTTTGTTTACAACATTAGAGGTCAGCAGTGCAGTATTGATTGGAAAATATACTCTCAAGAGCAGTTTATTAAAAGACACCTAACGCTGGGCCAACAGTAGTACTGTCAGAGACTCTGGGGAATGCACATTCATTCTTGCTGATAAAGGAACAGGATGTTTTTAAATGGGAACTGTCTGTTTAAATCAGGTTATTGTGTCACTCCATGTGATGCATTTGTTTCACAGGAAGGAAGTTTCAGGTAGAGGGGATGAACGATCTCTGATCTTCACAGAGGAGTCACACCCATATATCAATCACAGACAAAGCAAGTGCTTTAATCCTGCAGCCAAGAGAAAGTTCACTAATTCTAACCCATACTTGACTTCAACAATATCTGCTGCACCTTAGAACATTATGAACTGTATTAATTGCCAATACTAATTGGTTTACAAAAAATAACTAGAATGTTGAGTCATGAGACAAAAAATAAATGCAGCTAACATAAATGTTACAATTAAATTTTGTTTACAACTTGGCACAGAACATTTTATTAATTTTTCACTAGCTTTAGAAACAAGTTCAATTGGTCAATGACGACACATAAAGGTGATATTGATATTGATGCAAATTATGTAGTAATAGCTGATTTATTAACAATATAATAAACAATGATAAAACATAATGCCAGGTTTATTTTTTATATATTTTAAAGACACCGAGAGATGTATTCAAGTCATTTTTTTATGAACTGCATTTCTTGAAGCATTTTAATATTTTAAATAAATAACTAAACGTCAGTGCTGCTGACCAATGTATATATTTAAATGTATTTATTTACTCAAGCAGTAAACTCCTGACACAAAATGTTTATGTAATAATAAAAGCATTATCGTTTTGTAACGCGAATGGTTCATCGCTTCGGGTTACTTGATCCGTCTCCTTCCAAGCCACTCATTTGATATCTGGTGTCAAATGATACCGACTAATAATTAAATAAATAAATAATAACGTTTATGTGTAAACATGCATATCATTTATTTATCGAAAACTAATTTACTCATCTTTCTGTTCTCTTATAGGCTCTTACCTGAGCTATCCAATAATTCACAACTAACAAGCAGAACACATATTCTAGCGCAGCATCACTATCGCCATCTGCCTGCATTTTATGCTCTTACGCGTTCACTTTGAGTCAATGTATCTTAATTATGGCAACACTGTGTCATCAGATGGTTTAGTTTAACTTTACACAGTTATGAACCATGCACAGATCTGTTGAGTCTTTTTGAGACGCCTGATCTGACAGATAACAAAAGCGCATATTTGACTAACGAAACATCCTTCAATGGAGCTCATGGACTTACCTGGAGCGTTTAACGCGACCAGCAGGACTATCCAAAAAGTCGCCAATATCGCCATCGCGCTTCACGCCTTGCGCCAAATATCCGATCTGATATCGCGATCTGCAAAGAGCGAGCCGGTGATTCATGCAACTTCAACACAATCCACTTCTGTCCACCCTTCACTATACGACAGAGAGTCAACTGTTAATAAAACTGCATTCAGTGCAACGTCTGCAGGGGAGTTTAGTACAGCCAGGTATCTAGATCAAACCCAAAGCTCGAATATTAGATGCTCATCGACTCTCTCTGATTCTGCAGATGAAAAGCCCGCTCGACGAGGCGGAGAAGAAGCAGATAAGTTCAAGGATCCAGCATCCCAAGCGTTGAATCCAGTGCGGCTCTTCAACCCCTCAAAACAGAAGCTTAATAACGGTGCCCCGAGTAACTAGGTTTAATGCATCCGATCCGTTGGCTCCACAATACAAGTACGTATAATAAGATTGTTCTGTACTTTTTTTGCGCAGTAGTAGTAACCAGAATCTGTCCTAGAAGTCCCAACGGTCCCGGTCTTTTCCCTCAATTTGGGAGTCGGGGATTATCAGATTATTTTTTGTTGGTGCTGAAGATGTATCAACGGACGTGAAATCCGTTCCGAGTATTTTTTTTCCCAGAGAAAGCGGACTGATTCTTCAGAATATGGCAAGAATCCCGTGGTTTGGCGCACTTCGGGCACTGCTTCCACAACCTGAACTGTTCTATCTAGTGAAGCTGATACAAGCGCGAGCAGAGATCCGAATCAGTGTGACGTCAGAAAAGGGCGGGGCTTACACTCTCAAGAAGCGCGAGTAGGAGGATTTAGTCCATTGTTGCCATGTCCGCTTATGAGCAATGGTGGTCTACAGCAGGGGCCTCATGCACTTATTATTTTTGAGGGGGCACAGGAGGTGGGGTGGGGTTAACACACCAGTAGGCTAATGTTTTACTTAATATTTATTTTTTAGGCTATTCGAAATATTCCCAGTAATAGTCTGTAAGTAAATTAATTGTGCACCTTTATATCATGTTAATTAATCTAGAACGGCGATGGGAAAATTAGCATAATGTTCTATTAGGGTCATTCCATGGATCTGCCCCTAGCCTTTACAAAAATATTACACTTGAAAAACATTTTAGGGTTATGATTTCTTCATATTTTAAAATGAAACAATATGTTATTTGAACAACTACACCTCCATGTATGTGGCAATATTTTGTATTTATTTAATTAAACAGAATTTCAAGCATGATGCTTGGCCCCACACCCATGTACAGAGGAAAAGTGCTCTATTTTGAGGTCCAAAACAGGTATTTCTACCATTCAAAATAATATATTCATAACTATTCATATGATGTAAATGACATATATCATATATATATATATATATATAAACAAATGGATTAAACTACGTTCATCTGACCTTCCTTATGGGTAAATAAATGCACAAAAAACACGCCAATTTAAGTAGGCTATATTCATCAAATTAAAAGGTAATATAATAATGTGGTCTAATTATAAATGATAGAAAAATAAATACATTTTAAGACATTGCCACAGCAAAAGTGGACATTTCTGTATAATGACACATTAACTATGCATAAAATCACTTAAGTAGTTTGTGTTTTTTTACTTAAGTACCACAAGTGTCTTAAAATATTTTTAAATGACTGACTTTGTATTTAACGTGAATTAAATAAAAAAGGTTGTAAGTTACTAATTTTAACACGTTCATCATCCTTTAAAAAAAAATCTCATTATAATTCCTGAAGCTGTTTGAATTGTGAAATGGATATCGTACTTCTGCACTTTGTTGTTTCTGATGAGAGAATTCACCCGGGAATTCAGACAGCCAGCGCGCACCCTGAACTCATCGGACTCACCTGAATGCCTCTGATTGGTCATTGCATTCATAAGCTCAACAGAATCGTCTGTGATTGGTTATAATGAGAGGAGCTAAATAAAAGTGTCTGCCTCTGGCTCAGCGCCAGCGAGCGCAGATTTGAATTTAGCAGCTGATGATTTGACGCACTGAACTTTATAATCATGAACGATAAAACGTGATTGTATCAAATATAATTCGCATTTTTTTGTCTTTTGAAAGCTTAATTCAAAATCCACTTGGCTCAAAAATCTGAGGGGGCACTTTGAATGGTCATGATGCCTCTGGTCTACAGTATTTGTAGATTATTTACAGAACACAAGCAGGTTTCTGAGGTTTGCTGGTACACAAATAGCAGCTGTCAAATATAATAACTCACTGTTTTAGCCACACTGTAGCCTATGTGATGATCTTTATTAAAAATGTGACAACAGGGGAAACAAACTAAGTTTGTTTAAAGGTGTTCGCACTGACAGTTACTTGAAGAGACCAAGCAACTTACTGGACAGCATTCATATTCAGTGAGAGTTGGCAATTTCCGCTGACCCGAGTGACAGGGCACAAGCACAACTGTATGTAAATAAAAAGCAACATGATGGACGAATATCAGTAAGAGTACAGTGGCCCACCGTCTGATACAGGATAGCATTTCAGAGCAGAAAGCCTACAAGAAACTAAATTAATCACTGTCGTTGTGAACAGGGCAAGCATCTATTATATTATGCAATACAATGCATGAAATAAAATAAAAAAAAATTCTCAATTATCCATAATATTGGAGAGAAAGAGAGAGAAAGGAGGGAAAAACTGTGCACACTTACAGTACTTAGTTTGTCAGCTCAAACTATGTGTTTTCACGATTGAGATCTGGCAACACTGATTTAGTCACCGTTGCGCAAAGTTTACTCTGAGGGGAGGATTAAATTCGCAGACATGCTGAAAAATATATGCGTAAAGAGATCTTATGCATGATAAACCGGAAGATATCAACATGAAATTATAATTTTTGAGGTAAAATGTTGATTTTATCATCTATTTACTAGCCGTAAAGACGTTAAGAGACTTTGCTGTTATGACGCTGAGGTTTGAAGTCAGCGGTTTGCTTCACTCTCCGTGTCAATTAACATTTAATCTAACTCTATTATTTATTAACAGTCGCAAGTCTTCCCATGTCATAAATATATGCCAGGTTGGACAGTCAGTGTGACAGAATATGGGGTGTTTGAGGAAGTGGAAGAAGTAAAACACTTCCCTCTGCTGGTCACCCTCTCGTGAGTTCCTCTGGGTAAACTGGACAGGGCATTACTATATCAGACAGCGGTGTAGGAGTTTACCGTTACCGAAAATCCTTCTTTACAGAACTACTGCATCAGTTTACCTCACGTGAGGACAAGTAACTTCTCATTGAAATCAGCCAATTCATTGTTGCCAGATCTCGCAAGAAAATGCACATCCTGGTCTGAAAGAAGACCACAATAAGCACATAACACATTCTAAATACAATTATATACATAGGGGTGGCAGGAAGGTCACGGTTCGGTACGTACCTCGGTTCAGGGGTCACGGTTCGATACGATTTCGGTACAGCAAGAAAAAAAAGAAATCTACTATGCTCGGTTTGTTTTCATTTATATTGAACAGACAGTAGTGCAAATAAAAAAAAAATCCTCCTAGATGTGCAAATACTAATTATTGATACTAATAATACTATTATTACATTATGTTATATTCTATATGAAATCTGTTTTGTTTTCATTGTGAGTGAGCACAAATAAAAGCAGACCTTTATCCAGTGATCATTTATAAGACAATACGTGTTTAAAGTTGATTCTGCTGGTATAAGGAAAGAGTTGAAATGATTGTGCTGGAGCACACACACACACTTTTTTTAATAAATGTATATATTGAACATTTAACATTCAAAATGATTACAAAATGTTACAAACATGATCACATCAACACATCAGTTCTTCTAGCATTGCTAAAGTTGGTAGGCTACTTTATCAAAATAAAATACAAACATCAGCGCAACCGCCTCTGCGTCACCGTTGGAACGCTACTGAATTAACGTAACTTACAAAGCCTATAATTTACATAATAAATAATAATTTAGCATTCAGATAAGTTACATCGTAAGCATGGAAATATTATGGAATATTCGTGCCGAATGAGAGAGGTAGGATACACGAGCACAAAGCTCTTGTCAGTCCATGTGAGAATCTTTTGTCAGTCCTTGTGAGAGACGCGTTCAGAATCTGCACATGGTCACTGTCTAGTGGTTTTTTTTTAAGTGCGCAAGTCACGGCATTCGCTGTTCTTATGCTGGCGCTGGCGGTTATCAAACAGCGTTGCATTACTGCGGGTGCCCCCTTCTGGATTGAGGGTGAATTGCCTGTATTCGTCGTAAGGCCTCATGCATCGAACCCAGAGGTCCGTACCGTGACGGTTCGGGACGAATATGTGTACCGTGCCACCCCTAATATACATATATAAAACACGTATTATCAGAAATATAATTAAGATTTTTTTTTTTTTTTTTTTACATTTATTTCCCAGTGTTTTTTACTCAATATTTAGTTTTGCTTAAAATTTATTTTTATTTTCAGTTTTACATTCAGTTTGCATCTCCAATATAAATAACATGTAAATGTTATTATGATTAATATCAAGGTCAGAAGCCAAGGTCAGATATTGAGTTAGTGTCAGAGTATTTATATGCAAGAGCTGAGTATTTGTAGGGATCATCTCTTCAATATTTTTCTCAGACCTTTGACCCACTCACTCACTGCCCCTGTCTGTTTTGCAGAGGATTAAAAAACAAACAAACAAACAAATAAAGAAAGAAACAAAAATCATTTTAATTGAAGTCTTCATTTTTTTTGTCTGAAGTATTGTAGCATAAACTTGCTGTGCATGTACATTAAATACTATATTGGTGAAATAAGTGAAAAGTCAATAAGATGCTGGAAAAAATAGAAACGTGAGGAAAGGAGAAACAAACTACACAGTTTATAGAGACAATATAGAGCGTGGTCAAAACAGCAGTTGAGGAAATCTGACTGAAATATTTACATTGTATTGTGTTATAAGGGCCAAGATCCCAAAAATATGTCTACTCTGGAAGTCCATAAGAAAAAAGAAAGTAAGAAAAAATGCCCAAAGTCCCTTATAAAAATCAGGCATTGCAACACTGAAGCTATCCAAACCACATAGTGGTTGGCACAATGACCTAAATCTTATATCACATTAAAATAATGGTTTACCTTCATCGAGTTCCACATAAAAAGAGAAAATAATCAAATAAAAGTACATTTTATTTGTAAAACATTTAATTTACTGACAATCCAAAGATATGCATTACCAATAATGTGCTATATATGAGTCTAAATTATACAGATCTGACTAAATTCTCACGCTACATTTGAAGCCACTGCAAAATAGCCAATACACATGCGAGTGCATATTCATTGATTTATAAATTAATGCAGCGAGGTGTGACTCTTTAAAGAAACTCATTTTTTGTTGTGCCTGACACCTTATAATAACAAGTTATCCTTCATCTTGACCTGTTTTGGACCTATCCAGCTCTTTATTTTTGTATTATTCATTGTTTCTTTGTCACTATCAAGTGTAAATAATGTAAAGCAGTGCTGTCCACTGATAGCTGCACAAATATATCTACAGCAGTATAAATGATGCAGCAAAATATCTACCGGCTGACACAATTCTACCATCGCACAGTCTATATATCATCATACCACCCAGCCCTGCTGCCACAGTCACAATAATCTTTACATTAAAAAGTGCTAGTAACAGATGCTATTTCCATGTGATGAATACAAATAAAAAAAGAAAGTGCAGAAAATATGGTGACGATATTGAACTCCGTATTTAATTTAAATGCACGCACACAATCCAGTTTCCCATGCACCGTGGGTGGGAGTTTCTCTCAACAATTTACAAATTGGAATGAATGATTTTATTCATCAAAACATCCATTCTGAAGTGTTGATGGAACAACACTGTTTAGTTTATAGGATCTGGTGTTTGATGCATCGTGTTTTTTTTTTACTCATAGAAGAAATTGAGAGCCCCAAAACAACCAGATCTTCATGCTCTGTCCAAGGAAACAGACACACCTTAAAAAAATATAATATGCAATGAATATGAACGATCCACTTCTTCCATTGCACCATTCGACCCATGAAACAAACACATGACTCGTAAAGTTTACCCATTGCATGAGAGTTCAACCCTTTACTGTTTGTTTCTACAATAAACAGACACTCCTTTCTCCTCCTATTTTCTTTGCCACAAATACAAATGTGCTAGTTTAGACACACACAAACATGCAGTTTAGCCATCCATTGTGTAGCTGCGTGAGGTTGTATGTACACACATCTCTAAACCTTACACCCATGGGAGATGAAAAACAATCACAAATACACAATATTTATTACAGTTTGTTCCACCACAATATCAGCAATCACAGCTGTGCACTGAACGATTTCCAGCAGCAGAATGGGATCACATGCACATTTTAGTCTCTTAAATCATTTAATGGGCACTGAACGGGCCGAGCCACCTTTTCAATATCGTGTGCATCGATGTATATGTATTACAGAAGCTTTACACTCTGATAAACCTCATTTATTAGAATCAACACTAACGACCACGCTATTGGAAATGACTCAACTCATGACTGATTTAATGATTATGGAGTAAGGCTGTATGCAAATATGCGTACTTCCCCGCTATATAGAGAAAAATGGTATGTAAAAAGATTAGTATGTCCAAATTCCCAGTAGGCAAAATAAATGATGACCTACTACTTCCGACAAGATTACGAAGTGTGCATCCAATGGACACTCTATCCCATAAGGCCATAGGAGAGGAGTTGATATCAGGTCACTATATAGAACATACATTTTTAATTGTCACTGAGTATTCAAAGAATGCATTTTCGAAAAGAAAATAGACTAGAAGTAAGCAATGCATGACATATTTTTGCAAGATTGAGTGAATTGCAAAGAAGAATATAAATCATAATGCAAAATTTGAGCATATGCAATGGCAGTGTTTCATCCAACAAACAGCCTAAAAGCACTGCAAGGATAATTCTGCAGACTTCACTCGCAGTGCTTCCAGTCATTTTGCGCGTCCCAAGAGCAGAATGATGAATGGTGTATCTGGACTGTGTCAGGATCTGAGCGATTTCCAGGAAGTTAGAGAATACAAGAATGTGTTTCCACTTTGGATGTCACCATCAAATTTATTTTTCTGGGCCACAGCATAATTGTTAGGACCTGTTTATCATGACCAACAATGCTGTGTTGTAAATATGCAGCTCGGGCAGCAGTTGAAACCCAATACATAAAACTGAATGTGTAATGGACATTCAATACAAACAATATGATACGCAGGATCAGACATCCAAACATGCCTGTCATTGAGTAGAGCTGTGTTACATTATTGCTCCTACATCTCTCATATTTCAAATGAGACAGCATTGCACTATTAATAAACGGATATTTACAAATAACAATAGGCCACATTCTATAATTTTAATAATATTTTAGAGTCAGTTTAACATGGCCATTTCTTGCGTTTTCAACCCAAGGCAATTTCTTGCATTTTGTCTCACTGTTCATTTACAGGTACAAAAAACATACTTTGGATAGATAATTAAATGTATCATATGGACGTAAAATGTAAACAAAACATACTGTAGCTATACAAAAATATAATATTTTAATAAATATATTTGCATAGTTTTATAGTTGCATAGTTTTATACCTTTTGATCCCTTAAGCCTATCCCTCAATCCTAAACATACTGTATAACCAATTACAGTTTATATTGTAGTATATTAAAAAAGATATGTATATGTTCAATGACAATTTTCATATCTATATACCATTAAATATATTGTTACCACTATTGTATACTACTCCCTTATCTAGCCCTAACCATTTTTACTACTGTATATACACATAATATAATATATTGTGAATGTAAAACCGATCACAATGCAGCACAAATATAATCAAAATAATGTATTGCAAAAATGCTAAAAAGCAGTGGAAGTAGTCCAAATGACTGAATATTGTTGAATTAAGTTTTGAATTTAAGTTTCTCACAAAATATTTGCATGCATTCTGAAGATTTGGGTTAGTGTACAAATAAATCGGATTACTTTTAAAATGATATAAAATAGATATTTGTATGTTGCATTTTCTGTCACAGCATATAGAGAAAACACATTTTCTACAGAAATGTTATTCATTTTAAGATTTTTAAGTGTAATCTTGTTTGAAATGTCTAAGTAAATAAGTCAAAAGTATTAAACAAATGCCATTTAAAACAATCTCACTGATCATAAATAAAATAGTATCAACTGAGTAATTCCGTGAATACAATCTTCAGAAATAAGGATTCTTAAATGTATACATCTAAAACAAGTTATGTATACATAAATATGTAACATTTTAGATGCTGTCAGTTGTACTTTCCCACCATTGGTCTGAATATATCGCTGCTGCACAGAGCTGAATGCTATCTTGTCTTTCGGCATATTATCAATTTCCTCTTTGCTCCACAGTGGGTTTTTTTCACCACATAAGAAAATGGACATGTGGTGTGAGAACATGAGAGTTGGAAGCCCTGTGTTAACAGGGGCGTGTTGCCCCCCCAAACAGCGCAGACTGATCATAGTAAAACATCTGCAGTGCAGGAGCAGTCTGGGTGCATTTAAAATCACATGCGCTGCCGCTGATGTCATACATTAATCTGCAGCATAATCCTGCTTGAAGTAGAACCTATGAGTAGAACACACCTACTCACTGTCTGGTTCGCTGCCAATCAGTCCCCGAATACGATGCCATTAGATTAGACTGCTGTTCACAGCTCAAAACAGAGAAGCACGATTTTGAGGGCTGCAGACCACATCTCTGTTCATTGTAAGTATTAAATTATAATTATAGGCCTGTTGAAAAGCTGAAAATGTATGTTGCAAGCTCCTTAGAGTTTGGGCTTATTTGTGTTATTCAGCCCCAATGCACAAGCACTGCTTAAAATAGAAATCGTTATGTTACGTTTTGTCCTGTTGTTTCAAAGATTAAAGGCACTTTCCCAACTAGTCTGCAGTAATGTGGTAAACACTCAAATGCGGGGTTTTAATAATGTTAGCGTTCTGACACTTGGGGTTTTAAGATGTAAAATAGTAAACATCTGTTTGTATTGAATAAAAAAGTTTTTGTGTGTAGTCTTACATTTTTTATTTTCGTTTGCGATATCCAAGAACATCTTCACATTAAATGATTTTGTCTTTAATCAGATGGTAATATGGCTATTAAATATACTATTTGTGTAATATCGATGATTAAGTTACAGGTTTTTTTTTTCACATAATTTTGTGTAAAAAAATAATGAAAAGGGGACAAAGTAAGGCACAGCAGCAATACATTCAAGAAGAAACCATGTCAAAGAAAGGTAGATGCAGTACAGTGCAGGTCAGAGCCAATCCACCAGGCAGGGGCAAGTAGGCCAGCAAATTAGCCCTGAACCTGGCAGCACAGGTCAGAGCAGCCATAGAGGACCAGTGAGGACCACACCAGCACCCATCTATCTGCAGCAACAGAACATGAGCATTTTTTACAAAAAGTTCACTACACACAAACACACCACACCGTCTGTTTGGACAATGACATAAGTTGAGAATAAGTATTGTCCGTTCAGTGGTTTATATTTATTAAAAGAGTGATGAGTTGTCCAGTCACATGTGCAGTGCCCTTTTTATGTCATCTCACTTGTGTTGAAGCACATGACTTTTCCCATGCCACAACCCCCCCAATCCTAGAATCGCCCCTGTGTGTTAATGTTTTATAGTCTATGCAAAATTAAGTACATTTTCATAAGATAGAAACTAATTTTATTAGTGAGATAACACTGTTTTGACCCATATAATTGAAAAGGCTGTTTTCCCCCTTTAAGGCCTTTAAGACCATGTAAACATCATTTTAACATGTGAGTAAGAGCACAGCCCATCCTTCAACAACAGCCTCTTTGCATCTGCATCACATCATAACAGGTTTAAAAAACGGTCAGTGCTAAAATGTGCCGGACAAACTGTCAATAGTATCTTCTGCCGCTGATGGTGTTTATAAATAATACATTGAACATATTCCCTCATTATTACTTTACAGAAAGACTAAGTTGCTGAACTACATTAAACTAGAGAAAAAAAATACTTTGTAATAAGTATAATTGACATACCTAAGTGGAAGGTTATGGAATGTTAGACATTAGAATCTGTAGAACTCTCTCTCTTTCTCTCTCTCTCTCTCCCTCTCTCTCTCTGTGATTCATTTCTCCTATGTCTATTTTGTTGGTCTTTTAAAAATTCCTTCATCGACCTTGAGCTTGAATGGCAATAAATAAATAAAACTGATGTTTTATAATACGCTCACTATGAAGTAGTTTGTGCTTTGCAATGGGTTTGTGGAAGATAAATAGTATTGGATTGAAAACTGGAGGATTGGTGAATCTCACATAATACAGTCAATAGGAAAAATTCACAGATAATCTATAGTAGCATTTTTTTAAACTGCTTATAGAATACAATATATATATATATATATATATATATTGGTGAGCACAACTTGCATTTACAAAGCACCACCTGCACAGTCTGATTCACATACAATTAACTAGTATGAGCATCTTGAATGATTCATTCAAATAGACACAATTACATGTAACCAGTCTGCAGTTTTAAGTGCCATTCTATTTGTTTTTCTACTGTCAGAACAATCAAATCTAGCATCATGCACCAACTGTTGACCTCAACATTCTGAAGACTTCTATATATGTGTATTCCTTCTCTCTATGAAACCAGCATTTTTATGTTTTAACAAACAGCAGGCAAGACAGGCTTGTAGATTACTTGTTCAGTTGTCGTGCATCTGATGATCACTGTAATTTTCTTCAACAACAACTTGTTTGATGTCAGCGGTCTCTTACATGTACATTTTTATTTCATTAAAAAAACAGGCTTCTGAACTGAGACATCACAGTGAAGATGTAAACACATGCTGTCCATTGTACAATTCTCACTGGATCTCACTGAAGCTTACCCATATTAAGACAACAGTATTAAGGAAACATGCCAACTGCTTGTTAATTAAACTTGAATGTGTGTACAAATACACAAAAACCATATTCCAACTTGGTCTGACTATTTAGCCATGACTGTAAGGCGAAGTCAGTGCCATCTGCCCGCTCAACCACCCACCATCTGGGATGCATTTGCCTTTCTGTCCGAGATATCACTTCATTGGGTGTTTATCAGTGCTGCAGCTCATGCAGCTCCCAGCCGATGGGACTCTGTAGGGGGGAAACTCATGCAACTGTCGGGTCAACGCTTTGACAGTCTCCTGTGATTACAGGTGAGACAACAGACAGCACGTCAGCCCCGCTTTGTCAGCTAATACAGACCCACTGACAGAAGCTTTGAGCACTCAGTTAAAAGTATAATAATATTTGACAAGTAACTACATTCAAAATAAATGCAAAGATTACTGCACAAGAACTGCATCTTTTTTATTTGCATATCCAGTGATGCATTGAAAAAAGAAAAAGGTGTAGGATTACTTTGGAACAATTTTCACTCAGAAATTGCTAGCACATTTTACAAATAATTACAAAGACATATGTAGCACACTGAATTAAACATGACATTTTGAAATGTTAGAAAGATTGAAATAGCATTTAGTTGTAAAACCTATTCTAGTAATCTTTGTTTTATTTACTACTTTGAAAATTATTTGTATTATAATATATATATATATATATATATATATTATGTGTGTGTGTGTGTGTGTGTGTGTGTGTGTGTGTGTGTTTTACTCTTTACCATAACTTATGTCAAATTCTGAGATTGTCCTGATATATTGAAACCACTGGAAGTCAACAGATGGCCTATTTATTTATGCCCAGCATTTATATTCTTAAGAAAAAAAAAACACTTTTTAAACCAATCCACTCCAAATTTACTCTCATATCCGATACTTGCTAAAATTTTGTGACACTAAATGTTACATTTGTTTAAGTTTTCCTGATTATTATTGGTCATTGTGCCCTGAGCCTTGGATTGCCAGTGCCCTCCAAAGCCTGAGACTGTCAAAGAAAGCTGAGCTCCATGGCCCTTCAGGCATGTCGTGCATAAAGCGTTAGCGCCCTCTAGCACATGCCGACCTAGGGCACCCTGGCCCTGGAGCGCATACTTCAAAAACTGGGCCCTTAAAATGAGGGCTCTGCAGAGAGTAAAGGGTGAGCTAAAAACCTGGCCCCTCCTCACAAAATGTTCCAGGTTAATGTAACTTAAGACTGTAAAAATAGTAATGCATGTACATTTGAAGCATCAGTCAGGACATTCGTGTTTCACATTAAAAGTATAATTTGTTCATTGTGAATTATTTGCACAAATTAAATTAATTAATAAAAGTTGTTTTTATTGCAAAGGACAAAAGAGTCAACATTTCTGTTCATATTTTTGGAGGAAGACATTGATGTGAAGACCTTTGAGTCTGGTTATTTAGTTGTTCACAACACCAACAGAATTGCATCTTAAGTTGCTCTGTCTGTTATAAGTGAAGCCAACCAATCCCGTTACATAGACAACTGCAACTCCAACAAGTATGCTAGCTAGATGGCTAGTTAGACATTTTGAAAATACATTTGTCATATTTGTTTTAACCAGTTTTAGAAAAAAATATATTTTAAGCTAAGCTGGTTTTCTAATATATTGGGCATTACCAGTGCCAAACACATGCACATTTAATTTCCATTTGAATGCCATTTTTTTTGTATAGCGAGAAATGATTAAACTTGGCCAAAGAGCACTGAGTACTAGGGATGTGATGAGATCTCGTGACATGAAATCTGTCGAGATCCGATGTGTCTCGCAAGATCCGACTGGTCTCGCGAAAATGTGACAATATCCTTGCAAAACATTTTGCAGTGTTAACATTAAAGCTGCAACATTAATCGTAAAAAATTTGCGATCTTTCTTCAAACACCCACGCAATCGTTTTTCCTGAATGACAACAATTCAGCTATGTCTATTGTGATTGTTTCACATCGTGAGTGTCAGCGGATCGTGAGAAGCATGTTTTGTCACTGCCCATGTTGATGAATAAGAGGGTCGGCCATCATCATGCTTCTGATGTGAACGCTGTCATTCACTGATATGGGCGGCGACAAAACACGCGCTGCTAATGCTCCACTGACGCTTACGATGTTAAACAGGTGTTAAACACATTCAAATCTGCATTCATGCTGCTGTTGGTCCAGAAAGAGCAACACAGTCTTTTCAACCACACATTATTTCTGTGTTACAGACATTTAAATAACAGAAGTACTAGGGATGTACCGAATGTTCGGCAAACGTAATTGTGGCCGAATAAGTGAGAAGACCGAATAAATTGTACAGAACAATGATGTGACACGATAAAATAGTGGACGCACACTAATGCAGCAAACGTGTCTGCAGTGTGGAAGTATTTAAAACTGTCAGAGAAAGACGCAAAACTCATTACAAGCACGAAGCACCGACTGCGAGTCTGTTTAGCACTGACAAACATCCTCCCAAACTCGTCAGAATCATTTATAAATCTGTTGTCAACAAAAAGAAGCACTGAGGTCTTCCTGTGGGTTTCTGACAAAATAAAAGCTCCGTCAACATCCATAAATGTTAGTATTGTAATTGCAATGTTGTTCTGTAAAATAAAATAAAAAGTAAGACAATAATAATGGTAATAGTCTCATCTTCTCAGCAAGGCTGCATTTATTTGTACAGAAACAAATACATGCCTGATTCATGAAGGGGGTCTCAAAAATGCCAAAAATTGTGCTTTGTTGGTATAATGTCAGATAGAAATGTAAAAAAAAAATCAGTGTTAAGTAAATATTTTTAAATTGTTGTTTTGTAATTGATAGTTTTATTTGAAAAGCAGGACAAAACAGTAAAAAGCACTTTTTGGCTATTTAATTTATGCAATGGTGAAAAAATGGCAAAATGCGAAAAAACGTTTTCGGTGTTCGGCCTTCGGCCTAGTGTTTCATTTTGTTTGGCTTCAGCTTCGGCCAATAATTTTCATTTCGGTGCATTCCTAAGAAGTACTGGGATAAAAGTTTATAGTTTGGGTATAAACACTTACAGTAGCGATCAAGTAGTAGCAGTAGCGAGTATAAGTACTCTACAGTAGCGATCAAAACGAAAGTATCTTAACACTTGTATTGTTAACGACAACCTGTTTAAAAAGTATTTGTCATTAAATCATTCATTCAGGAGATTCCAATAGTGAAAGAAGCCTTTATGAAGTGAGATACTGACTCCATTTAATTTAATTTTTTTATTTTGTTCAAATGAATATATATTTTTTAGAAGACTTAAGCAATGAACATTTTGTCAGAACCACTAGTAAATTACGTTATTTTGTTTAGTTTTCTAATCTTTTATTTTTCAAAATCGTCAGAGAATCGTGATATCCAATTTATATGTATAAAACAAATTATTCTCAATTAATCCAGAATTGTGCAGCTCTAGTTTACATGTTGTTATTACTGCATATAATTAATTAAAGTATAAGTTTAATTTCATAAAGTACAAGTTGATTTCAAAATGCACCTACTGTTTTGGATTTTGTGTTATTCAGTTGAATGAAATATTATTTTTCCCTATATATTTAATCATTGAGGATTAAAAAAAAAAGATGTCTAAAAATCTCGTCTAGTCTCGTCTCGTCTTGTTCTCGTGAACTCAGTCTCGTGTCTCGTTCCGTCTCGTGGGATAAGTGTCTCGTCACACCCCTACTGAGTACCGTTAGACCCTTAACTGGATATCAAAAAGTGACATTTAAGGGCCCAATGTGAAAAAAATGACATTCTTCATTTAGGTGTAAAAGGAAATTAGAAATACCTGAGCAGCTCTATATTGTTAGCAAACATCCCATGATTCGGAGAACAATTCCATGTCAAAGAAAGTGAAGCCTAGAGCATACCTAGTGGTAGTGCGATGGTCAAAATGGAGCGAACATTTTCGGAAACTTCACTTTGGCAAGCTGTTTCAAACTCTTGAAACTAACCTCAAAAATGAACTTTGCTTAGGCCTAAATTTTGTTCAAAATGACATCACACCCATTCATTATTAAATTTATCTTGAAGCATATATCACTTGACAATCTTCAAAGATGCCCAGAGATCACGGTTCTGCATGGCCCTTGAACACACATCTTTGGAGACCCTTCATGCAATCACAGTGAACGATAGGACCACCCATCTATATGGCAGTAGACCAATTAAAAACATAAATCCATCTGTCAAAATACCTGTGTGCACTCCTAAAATTAAAATACAGTACATGGATACTATGTGGCACCTTTTTGTGTTTGGTCTGGGCTTACATTTTGTTCAGTTCAAAATTACTGCCTCTGATTAATAATTTTGGCTTTGTTCTTGTAAAGCCCAATCTGTTTCTGCAGGTCACAAACACTCCGACATCCTGCTGTACAAATGAATATTAATGAAAAAAAGCCCTGAAATAACTGATTGAGAAGCAAGGGCCCTTGTACAAGGCCCGTAATTCTGTCTGAAAGATGTTTGCGTAGACATCTTTATGAGACTAGAATGGTCAAAGCCCAGAATGACCAATTTAAAATCCAACCCAGACTTTAACTTTAGGCTGAACTTTCATTTCCTTATTTCAAAAGGATGTGTTGTTAACATTCTATTCTGTCACCATTCATTGGCTACTACTTATGTTTCATGATTTATGTATCAGCTGTGTTATCTATCACCATTATGTTATTTTAGAGATTGGAGAGGAATACTGCATCTTGGGAGGATGACCAAGCAGGTTTCAATGGGTAACTGTAACTCTTTCTTCTAATTGCAAATTAATTTGTATTAATTGTGACATTATATCACACAATGTGAATGTATTTGTTATTGTAAGCTTTTTTTTCTATTAATGAACTCATTTTTCTTTAAAATTGTATTCATATTAGCAAAATTTCACAGGTAAAATGGTCCATTGTCTGTTATCAAATAATAATATTATACAGCCTCTAATTCACATGTACCCTAAAAAAGCACTTCTCCAAAAAAAAGAAAAAAAAGGACACAATTCTGCACAATGGAATGGACAGTATACTGAATACAGTTGACAAAAAGAGCTAAACAGAAACTGAAATACAAAAGGACCTCAGTGATTTATATTTCTGTATTGCAGAATTGTAACTACCTTGGATTATTTCTGATTAATTGTCTTTCTTTTTGGATAAGAGTTTAACAGAAGACTTCAGAAGTTTGACAGTGTTTGCTCAAGAGACAGCCTTAAATCATCATACGGTGAATTACTGAACATGGCTGGACATGGATTAACGAGCCATTAGGGAATCAGCTGGGATAAAGCTAATCCCTTTCCATGTGTTAAAAAGTGAGCACATCATCACGCATAAACATCTTTATTTTATTTTTATGTTTTTACATTTACTAGCAATTTCTGGGTTAAAATAGTTTCAAAGTAAATCCTACACCCATTTTTTTTTTATATTACAGCCTTTACATATAATGGCAAATTCTACATATATACTGCATACATTATCATATTTTGCCCTAGTAATCGCTGAGGGGCTGCCCAGCTTATGTTAATACTGTTCACAAACTGCCTTACAGTCTTTAGATTTATTGCTCCAAAATGTATTACCTCCTTCTGACCTTGCTGGTCCATTAAAGCGAGCGCTATCAAAGATGAATACACTGATAATCTGATGAGTACGTATTGCTGCAGAGAAGAGACCAGAGCTCCATCAGGAGCAGCAGAACACAGAACACATGTAATGCTCATTGGTCAGATTAAAGAAGGCTGGTGTGTTAATGCTTCAAATGTCCCTGGAGTCCTGTGTTGTTAACACTAAACACAGTAGTTGATGTGGATGTTCACAGGCATAACTCACACCGTAAGCATGAAAATGTACAGATGTGATACTGTGTCTGCTGTGGATTTGATATCACCGGGTTTATGTTCTTTAACAACATTAATGGAGAGAAAACAGCAAATGTGAAAATAAGAAACAACCACTGATTTGAAGCAGTGCATTAAGCTGTGCTAATTGTAAATAACAAGCCAGAAAAAAATGCATGAGTTCCCTTGTGAAAACACGAGTAAACTTTACTTTTAAAAAGAGTACTTATTATGGAAATAAAATACTCTAAAAGAATATACTTGAGTGCAAACCGAATGTAATGTTTTCAGACTCTTAAATTAATGTTATTTACAATTAGATGAAAATGTATTATAGTTTATATGTTTACATGTTTAAATGCAGTTAGTTGAGCTTAGTTCAGTTTTTTCCCTTTTTTCACCCACTTAAGTAGGACTTCAGTACATTTTTATATGTAATTTCATAATTACTTCCTGTCTTTGAAATAGTTAACGTGTATATACTGACATTTATGGTAAACTAAAATATATCTTAACGTCAATTCTACTGAAACTTGTATATCATGTGTTTAATTATATTTGTAATTCCAACTTTGTAATGATACAATTTAGAAAATTAAGACTAAATTAATTAATAATTAAATAATAATAATAATAATAAACAATATAATAATTTATTTAATTAAAATGAATAAAAAATAAAATTAATTAAAATAATAACTTGTGTGTGATATCAAAAGTAATATCAAATAACACGCTACAGTTAAAAATAAATTACAATTAAAAAAGAGTTTACATGTGCTTAGTATGTAGTTTGTTAGTCAACACATTAAAGGGGTCATCGAAAAGAGCTCATTAGCATTTAAAGGAACATGGACTAAAACAGCTTGCTGAAAACAGAGCTGATTTTGACAGGTTAAAGGGGTGTTGTTTTATACTACCATTGAGAAATTTTAACCAAAGTATGCTGTCGATTTTTCATTAAGACCAGGGCCGGATTATCCATAGACGGGATTGGGCGAGTTCCCTGGGGCACTAGCCAATAGGGGGGCACCAGATGATTAAGATAATGACTAGACCTTTAAAATATTTTTCATGTTTTGTATATAAATATTATTTTACTGGAAGAGATGCAGATACATACAAAATGAACAGTTATTCATTAAGCTATTCATTCATAATTCATAAAAAATTGCTATTGAGTCAGGTCACAGTATATGTGCCCCCTCCCCCAGTCAGAGTCGAGCGGTTGTGCAAAACGTGAATTTAAAAAAAGAGAAAATATCACAGCACTTAGCCAGGGCTCTACAGTGCGACCATTTTAGTCGCATTTAAATTGTGACTAAAAAGTACTGCGTTCACGATTATCAAAAAGTATTTAGGAGCCCCTGTGCGACTAACCCAATCAGGATATTTGTGTTTGAGCTCAGGGGAGCTTCAAAGATATGGTGTGTAAATAGTGTCTCTCGCACATTAACAAGACGCGAGCACATGAAATGAGCGCACAGAACAGTATCCGCGCACGCAAAACCATCCTTGCAAGGTAGCATTTATGCACCGCAAGCGCACAGAACAGAATCCACATGCAAAAATGCAGGAAAAGCGCTGTAGTGTGTAGCGCTCCCTAGACCCTCTCTAGGCTCTCTCAACGGCTCAACCCCTGCTCGCTCGTCAAGTGGTTGGTCATTGACCAGTTGAGTTGCTCTTTACTGAGAGACTGAGCACGTTGAAAGTTAATAATACCATCCAACATACAACCAAAAGTTCTACAGTAACATCAACTCATATATTTCATATATATTTTGGACGACCAGAGAACTAGGACGATCACCTCATCCTCTCTTTTTCACTTCACATGACCATATAATTCAGACTGTATCATTCAGATCAACTGACAGACCATCAATCCTGTCATTTTCCCATTTACAGCAAACAGGCCAAGCTATGTGCCACTGGCCACCCGGTTAGTCACTTTACAGCAAACACATTCCTTGCAGTGAGTCATTTGAAGCTTCAACCTCAAATTAAAGATTTACAGATACGACACATGTCCATTGTTGCCCCTGCCATTCTCCTCAGCCCATATCAGTCCTTCAACTTCACAGACCTCTAAAAGCTTTCTAAAAGTAAGGAGAGAAAAAGAAACCAAAAATTACCAAAAGAGCACCAAAGACTTGAACCACACAACAGTGCACTATGTCCACCCTGTGATTACAGATCATGTGTCGACCGTAGTGATGTTAGGAATTAAAATAGAGGGTACTGCTGTGAAATGAAACGCCCTATACAAAGCTCAAGTGTCACAACGTTACTCGAGCGAGTCTTGGCCCACAGATGAAGAAACCATATGCTGCAAAGCATTATGGGAGATAATGCTACAGTGTAAGTCATTCGTGCACATAAAATAGCCAGTTTGATCCACTTACCCTATAGAGCTAAAGATATGTAAATAATAGGTTTGAATAACAAAACCCATTCCAAAAGATCCTTAGAAAGACTGTTCTTCGACAAAGAGCTGTTGCGTTCTTCTAGTTTTTATTTCAGCAACAAAATTACTAACAATTTTTTTTGACGTTTTTTGTGTGAATTTTTCTATTTACTTTTTTTGTGGGATTAATTTAGAAGAAAAAACTACAATAAATATGAAAATGTCAAATAAGAATATATCATATAATGAGAGAGAAAAATGAAAATATAAGTACATGTCTAATTATAATATAATATATATTATTTTGTGATAATATTGTTAATAATATTCATAACATTTATAATAATAATAATAATTATTATTATTATTTATTTATTTAGTTAGTTAATTAGTAGCATAGTAGTAGTGAGGCAACAGTGCTACCTACTGAATCACTGCCCATAATAATATAATATATAATAATATTTTTTGATAAGTATTCATTAGTATTTTCCTTATTTTTAACAGAGTAGATACCATATTATTTAAATATGTAAAAATATTCAAATTGAGTAATATAAATAAATTTGACATTATGCGGAAATTATGACTATTTCAAGTATATTTAAAATGTACATTTGAAGTATATTTCTGCAAAACACAAAACTATGGGTTAAAAAAGCAAGAAACTAAAATGTTTAAGCCAAAGTGAATAAATTTAGCAAAAACATCCCAGTTAATACTATACAGTATCTTAAATAATTATTTAATACGAGTAAATTTAAGCTGCAGCTGAAGCCAGGTTTGACTTTGTCCGAATTGAATTTGAATTGTAATTGTCCGAACAGCATTTATTTACAGCTAGCTAGTTGAGATTCAGGGTTATCTTTGAAGTGTGTCTCTCTCTGCTGTTTCAAACCTCAGGAGAAGCCTATTAGATGTCACAGAGTATGTGTTCTTGGCATGAAAGTGCATGGAGCAAAATTGCTTCTGCAGTGAGCAAATAGATAGACTCCCAGTTCAATGACAGTTCAACAGACCTGGTGCAAATGGAGAGAGAAAGTGACCAAGAGGGTGTCACATGCTTCCTAGCTATGAACAGACGTGTGGAGCGAACAGTCTTGGATCTACGGTTTTCACAAACAGGCAAATTGAGCAGCACAGAAGTTAATTACATTTGTGTGATTTTTTAGTATGGTGTGCTTCCAGCCAGTAGTAGTCTGTCAAAGCCGTTTGTAGATATAAATATTTTGCGGACACTGGTGAAAAATAATTGTATAATGACTTCCGCGTATTGTTCCTTATTCTTTAGCAAACCAGCGAGCCAATCAAAAAACTATTTTGCAACACAGTTTGAAATTGCCAGCAGGCAATACTTGATATAACAGCTAAGTGAGAAATTGAGAGCTTTGACGGCAATGAGGTAAATTCATTACCTAACTGAAACAACATTGTCTCGATCACAAAGCTGAGTCTGTCAGAAGCCTCAGGTGTTAATTGTTTTCATCACAGGTTTTGATAGTGGTAATCTGTTTCAGTTCCAGCTCTGTTCCTGAGGACACTGCAGTGGTTTGAGAGAGAGACGACATGATTTATGTAGCACTCTTATCTTCTGCTTTTGTTCCTCTATTAGGCAAGAGCCTCCAGCAGGGAAAAGAGTATCTGTTAAAATACTGTGGGCATGTCACATCACTGTCACCATTCTCTCCTGGACACCCGCCATTGATCTTAAGAGCCTTTGTGAGGTAAATGACTGATATACAGCGCTGAAGAATTAATGGTGAAGTGATTGCCTTGATCACGACTGAGCTTTGTAATTAATATTGATGCGTGCCCTCAGTCGTATTTACAAGCATAAAAAATATGTGTGCAAAAATTTGCACACAAAATAAGGGCCTAACTTTTCCTCCTTTTCAAATAAGAGTGTACAACAAGGAACTTCAACCTTTTTCACAAAATAGATTTGATATAAAAGGGCACAATTATGAAGTCTCAATTGCAATTTGAAATAAAAAGTGAAAATCATGAGAAACAAAGTCACATAAAAAGTCGCAATTACAAGAAATAACCGTAATTTCAAGAAACGGTCACACTGCGAGAGATAGTCATAGTGTGATATACAAATATGTATTACAAAAAAAATCCCCATTCAAGAAACAAAGTCGCAAGATATAAAATCATATACTGTAGTTGTGATATTATAACTGCAATTACAAGAGTGCAAGATATAAATCACAATTATGGAAAATAAAGTCTCAAATGGAATATTTTAAGTTATAATTGCGAGACAAAGTCACGTTGTGAGATACAAAGTAGCATTCTGAGAAACAGTCTTCTTTTGAGAAACAAAGTCACAATAGCAACATATGAAGTTGCAGTGAGTCATATAAAGTGACAATCATGAGAAATAACCACAATTACAGGAAACAAAGTTACAGTGTGAGAAAATAAATGCTTTGTTTGAAATAGAAAGTAAAATTTTCATAAAATTAAATTGCAAATCCAAGATGCAGTATCTCACAGAAGTGAGTACACCCCTCACATTTTTGTAAATATTTTATGTAACCGGTCCTTTGCTGACCGCTGCTACTATCATCTGCGTTGTGTGTAAGAAGGCTAAGGACACATTCACTTTTGTTCACCAAAAGGGGATTGATTGACAGCCATGCCCAGCATTAACTTCACTCCGTCTGTGGATTAACATGAATAAAGAAGAGGACTAATAATAATAATTTGTTACATTTATATAGCGCTTTTCTAGACACTCAAAGCGCTTTACATAGTAAGGGGGCTATCTCCTCATCCATCACCAATGTGCAGCATCCACCTGGATGATGCGACGGCAGCCATAGTGCGCCAGAACGCCCACCACACACCAGCTTATTGGTGGAGAGGAGACAGAGTAATGAAGCCAATCAGTTTATGGGGATGATTAGGAGGCCATGATGGTCAGAGGCCAGTGGGCTAGTTTGGCCAGGATGCCAGGATGGACTAGAGGGCTTTCAGACTCTTGGTTAACCCATCTTATGTTTCTTTCCTCCAGATCTGCTGGATCGACATCTTCGACACCGAACTCACTCCTAGCACTATGCGTCTCATCCTCTGACTCTCCTGCAGAAAGCAGGATGCTTTCCTCCTCTTCAGATGACTCAACAGGTAGGACACTAATGTCCAACATCAAATTCCTGTGCACTATCCTCACATTCCCCTTCTCATCCTTGAGTTTGTAAGTGTGCGTCTGCAGGTCCCTGTCCACTACGCTGTACACTACAGGGTCCCACTTATCTGCTAGTTTCCTTTTTCCTCTTTCTCCTTTATTTGCTACTAGCACACGGTCCCCAATATCCAGACATGTCCCTCTGACTTTCTTGTTGTAACCTTTTGCCTGTTTCCTCTGCTCTTTTTCAGAATGTTGCTGCACGATCTCAGCCGCTTCATGGAGGTATGACATCAACGACTTCATGTAAGTCCCATTGTCAACAACTACAGGGTCATGTAGCACCTGTCTGAACATAATGTCCACCGGCAATCTTGGCACACGACCAAACATAAGCTGGAAAGGAGCATACCCTGTCGTTTCATGGACTGTAGCATTGTAGGCGAAGGTCAACGTTTGAATTTGCTCTGGCCACTTGTGCTTCTCTTTTAGGGGCAGAGTTCGGAGCATACTTCCTAAGGTCCGATTAAACCTCTCTACCCCTCCGTTTTCCATGGGGTGGTAAGCGGTGGTATGAGACTTAGCAACTCCTGATAGTTTTAACAACTCAGCTAGAAGGGCGCTTTCGAAGTTGGCTCCCTGGTCAGTGTGGATGCGACTTGGCAATCTGTACACACAGAGTACACGGCTCCACAGCTTCCTTGCGACTTGTTTTGCTGACTGATTCGCAGAAGGGAAGGCGTGAGCTAACTTTGTGAAATGGTCCGTCACAACAAGCACGTCCACATAGCGTTTCTTCCCATCCTCCGCAGTCCAGAAATCCAGACATACCAGCTCCATGGGCATAGAGGTCTTAAAACTTTCAAGCGGGGCTCGTGCAGATGGTTCTGGAGCCTTAGCTAGGATGCATCTTTGACAGCACTTGATGTATTCACAAACATCTTTCCCCATTCCCGGCCAGAAGAACCGTTGATGGGCTAGATGAATGGTTCTCGCTTGCCCTTGATGACCCGCTAAATCATGCACACCTTTTAAAGCTTGGCCCTTGAGGCTAGAGGGTAGGACTAGCTGATACCGCTTTTGTTTATTGTGTGGATCCTGCATTACTCGGTGCAGTATTCCATCCTTAATCTTAAGTGTGTCCCATTGTTTGAAGAGAGTTAGGGTCCTGGAACTCATGTTGGTCTTTTCTCGCCTTGATGGTTGACGCTTTAAGTTCACGAAGAAGGTCACTCTTGAAATGACTGAATCAGCCTCCTGCATTTCGCGAATTTCATCTGCAGTGATCGTAGGAAGAGTATCAGCACCAGCTGGTACTAGATCTTGATAAGACTGAATTAGCTGCACAGCTCTTGCTTTTGATGTTTCTTCCCACTGATCATGTAAACTTAAGCAGGCTTTGACAGTGGTGCTGTCAAAGTTAGAGGCAAGACAGGACTGAGGGCAGATCTGTAAGTTCTGAGCTCCTAGACGAAAAGAGTCTCGATTTCCATCTCCATCGACCTCTTCAGCCTCCAACAGCAAATCACGACAGTGCTTTCTCATTAGCCTGCTGCTCACAGTCTTGACAAAAGGGTCTCTACTCAGAGCATTCGCCACTATATTTTTTGTTCCTGCTATGCGCTTCAGCTCAAAAGTGTAAGCTGCCAGTTTGGACACCCAACGTTGCACACAAGCGTCAAGTTTTGCCTTGGACATGACGTATGTGAGCGGATTGTTGTCTGTCCAGGCAGTAAATGTTTGGCCTTTCAACCAATGGCTAAACTTCTCACACACGCTCCATTTAAGTGCCAGAAACTCAAGCTTATGAACTGGATAGTTCCTCTGTGATTTGCTCAGGGTTTTGCTCACGAATGCGATTGGACGAGCTCGCTCTTCGCCTGCAGGCACTTGAGATAATACAGCTCCCAAACCGTCCAATGAAGCGTTGATTGCAAGAATCAGAGGTCGAGTGAAGTCAGGATGTGCCAGAACCACGCTTTGTAGCAGACTCTCCTTGAGACTAAATAATGCATGATCGCATTCCTTCGTCCAATCCGTGGGTTTGAGCTTCCTATATATTCCTGCTTTAATATCTCCCTTAATTCCTCTCTTCCTTCTCTGCCCAGCCGTGAGAGCAAAGAATGGCTTTGCCAAAGAAGAACATCCAGGAATGAAATGTTGGTAATAAAAGATCATACTAAGAACTGATTTAATTCTTTGCACTGATGGGGTACATCTGTCATCTTCCATCAGATCAAATTTGGAGAGCTTAGAGATGATCTCAACTTTAGCAGGATCTGCAGAAACTCCATCCCTGTCTCTGATATGACCTAGGAATTTTACAGAAGTGCTCAGTAGATGGCATTTCTTAGGGCTCAACTTAAGGTTGTACTGCCTCAGACAACTGAACACGATCTTCAGCCTTTCCAATGCCTCTTGCTCACTTGGAGCGAACACCAGCAGATCATCGAGATAACATAAACTGCTGAAGTTTAAGTCTCCAAATATGCTTACCATCATCCGCATAAAGGAGGCTGTGCTGTTACATAGCCCTTGCGGCATCCTATTATACTCGTGCAGCCCTACAGGAGTCGTGAACGCAGTATATTTCTTGTCCTCTTCGGCCATGGGTATGTTATAAAATCCTGATGTCAGGTCCATGGTGCTAAAAAGTGTGTTTCCACCCAGAGCAGCTAAGCAGTCAGACTGGTGTGGAAGTGGGTGTGCATCCTTTATCGTTCTTGCATTTAACCATCCAAAATCTGTGCATATCCTCAGACTACCATCCTTCTTCCACACTAGGACTAACGGAGAAGCATATTCACTTACAGATTTCCTAAGTATCCCTTGTTCTTCCATCTGGGACAGAACCTGTTGCAACTTTTGGTAGTGTGCAGGTGGCACTCTACGATAAGGGAGTCTGAATGGATGCTCATCCATTAGCCGAATGCGGTGAACAAAGTCCTTTAACTTCTCCACAGTCCAAAGCATGCTTGGAGAACATATCGTTATATCTCTCCAGTAATTGGACTAACTTCTCTTTTGTCTCATGGCTGACAGAACACGACTGGTTGTCAATATCAGCAAGACTAACAGTTTCCAGTCGCTGTCTGAAATCAGAGGATGGATTAGGTAAGCACTGACTCTCCTTCTCAAACAGCTCAGCTCGACTCAGGCCCTGGAAAAGTTCAAAATCCTCCACGGCGACACATGGTGATACATCTGCCAATTTGCAATTTCTCTTGAGAATAATTGGCTTGTCAGAGACGTTGGTGACTTTTACAGGAACCCAGCGATCACCGTATAATGGCGTAACAACTTGCCCGATCATGATGTCTCGTGACACAGACCTTGAAGTTGTTGGTTCCACTACAACTGTGCTTCCTGGTGACATGGGGACATTTTTTGGCAACTTTCCCCAAACAAGGTGCTCCTGCCTTGCTAACAGGGTGACACACTGCTGTAGCTTGATGGTTCCCACCTTGTATGGCAACTCTGTGCCCTTCCACCGACACGTGTTGCCATAACATCAAGGAACTGCTCACATCCTGCCATCGGCTCCACTATCTGATAAGAAACAAGTCGCCAAAAAACATTGTCCCATTTCATGCGATGTGCGAGGAATTTGTTCGCATTTGTGCCAATGATTAGATCATCCCGCTGGCCGGGTACAACGAGAATAGGCACTAGGCAGCTCTCCCCATAAATTTTCAATTCAACCTCATACATACACTTTGGCCTTTTAACTTTACCCCCGCATCCTACTAGAATTACTTCCTGTTGAAGAAGTGTGGGCGGAGGCAATACATTCTCACTTATCATCCTCTTTTCTGCTTTGTCACTAAAGGTGCAGGCCATGGACCCTGTATCAAGCATTCCCTTCATTAAAAACACATTATTTACACTGACTGGCGCATAGAACAATTCATCGAATGCCTCAACTGCCTGGACATTTTGTGCTATCACCTTGGTTCCAGTGGGAGCCTGTGCACATGCATTTTCATAAAAGTGATGGAGATCAACACTCTCCAGGGGTTCTTCGCTTGTGCCCACGCATCCCCCTTCCAAATGTGAGCCATCTAGTTTAAACCTGAAGAGCCTCTAAATGGTGCCGGACCAGGTCTTGAACTGTCACTTGTACAGTCTCTCTTACTATGCCCAGGCTGAAAGCACGCAAAGCACAGATGTTCTCGCCGACAATGCGTTACAGTGGAGTGATCTGGATACCTGCATACTCTACAGAGCTTGCCTTGTGGCTGGTGAGATGGTATTTGGACATTTTGAGACAGTGCACGATCAAGAAGATTAATCAGAGTTCTCATACAATTGTCATCACTATCTATAGCATCTACAGTGCTGATTCGACTACATTCATGTGACTCTATAGGAGAGCCAACATCCACTTCATCAACATCGTGTGACGTCTGAACATGAGCAGTGACATGTCTTGAAGTAGTATGACGCTTCGACTTCGTCAACATCAGCTCTTTCAACTCTGTTTGGTACCTGTCAAGCTGTTCTTGTATCTCCTGTGCTGTCCATTTTTCTGGAGCTTTGAAATGAAACACTGAAGCTAGAGTGGAGTCAGGGCAGTACTTCACGAACATCATAGTGGCTTCTTGACACGGATCCTCATTAATCTTCCAAGTCTCTTTAATGCTTCTTCTGCAAGATCCACTGCTTTATTCAACCACACCCTGTACTCAACAGGACCTTCTCCTGTTGATGGAACAGTGCCATAGAAGTCAGCCAAGGGCATATATGAATAATTGACATCACTACAATGTTGTTTCAGAATGTCCATGATAACCTTTGAGTTCTCAACTGGGTTTAAAGCTGAATTGCAGCGAAGAGTAACTCTGACAATATCTTTAGCTTTACCCATCAATCTGCTTAAAATATCTTGATGTTGCTCTGCTAATGGTATTCCTCTCTTTCGCAGATATGTGTCCATCGGCTCTTTTGCATCTGGCTGCATAACCTATCTCACTCCAGTCAAGTTAAGTGAATGTATGTCTGAAAATGCCTTAGTGGTATCTAACCCCTGTGTTTGTGGACCTCTAATCTCTCCTTCCCCATAACTAGCTTCCCTTTGAGATGCTAACATTTGTCTGACCAACTTGTTGAGTGAGTTTCGCCAAATATTCTCCCCCTACCAAGACCCAACCCAGTCATTGTTTCATCAAATTCATCTCCATTTAAACTAAATGCCATGTTCAGTTTCATACACAAAAAAATAAACAGAAGATAAATGTCCAAATAGAATAAACTCTATCAGAAAATATCAGTCCAAGAATAATAATCACTTGAGGAAATACACCAATATGAATATGAAAAATCCCACGTTTTTGTACTCTCAAATTTCTTCACTCACAAAACCGTGAACTCAAAGCAGCATCCCTCGGTGACCCGACTGACGTAGATTGTGAAGCAAATCTTCATCTGGGTCACGGCACCAATGTAACCGGTCCTTTGCTGACCGCTGCTACTATCATCTGCGTTGTGTGTAAGAAGGCTCAGGACACATTCACTTCTGTTCACCAAAAGGGGATTGATTGACAGCCACGCCCAGCATTAACTTCACTCCGACTGTGGATTGACATGAATAAAGTTCATATATCTCTCTTGCATGGGCATTCCATAAAGACATTCCTCTCACCAGCATATACAATGCAAACTCATTTTAACAACTGAGAAAGACACTGTTAACACTGAAACATAGTATTAACATAGTACAATAATATAGAAGAAAATAAACAATAAGAGTGAAAAACCCGTGGATTAAGATAAATAAAGTTCATATATCTCTCTTGCATGGGCATTCCATAAAGACATTCCTGTGTGATATAATATTTGTTAGCTAATTAATGACTCAAAACCATGCCAATAACATATCATACAGTCCACTCTATATAACTTCACATTCTTAATCCACTCGCGCATTAAAACTCATAACAGAACATTGCATATGGTCTCAGAAGTACTTATAATAGAATATGTAGTCGATTTATACACTTTCCAAACTCAATTCACTCATAAAATGAAGAGCTCTGACAAACGCTTACCTCTCACCAGCATACACAATGTGAACTGACGAGAAGCACGCACTCACTTGAAAATGGCGTCAGTAGGGCGCCAGCAGAAAGTTTCCAAATAAAAGTCTCTAAACAGCAAACCACATAATTGACAATCATTGCTCAAATAAAAACAGAACTAAATAAATACAATAACAAATAAACCCGTAATACAATAAAAAGGATTTTACTGAAAAGAAATGTGTTACATTCAAATTGTATTCACTATAACTCATTACACAGTATCTCACAGAAGTGAGTACACCCCTCACATTTTTGTAAATATTTTATCATATATTGTCATGAGACTTTACATTGTAGCAAAGTGTAATTTCTTCAGTGTTGTTGTATGAAAATATATAATGACATATTTACAAAAATGTGAGGGGTGTACTCACTTCTGTGAGATACTGTATATAGTTAGAATTACATTGTGTCACATTGTGAGATACAAATTAACTTTCTAAAAATAGTTCCCATTTAAAAAACTAATTTGCAATAGCAAGATATAAAGTTGGATTATGATATAAAGTGTCAATTGCAAGAAATAATCACATTTACATAAAGTCACACTATAAATATATTTATACACATGCAACATTTTACAGTTGTGATATATAACCTCACATTGTGAGATAAAAAGTTGAAACTAAGTCACAAAATCAAGATAGAGTCTCAATCATCAAGTCAAGTACAAGAAATACAATTACACAAATCAAAAAGCAAATACAAAAACACAAAGTCACACTGCAAAATATAAAAGCAGAGTGTGAGATATAGATACAATTACTAAAAAAATGTCACAGTACTGTAGCAAGATATAAAGTTGCATTGCGTGATATAAAGTCACAATAAAGAGAAATAACCATAATTACAAGAAACACTGAAAGACATAAAGGCATAGTGTGAGACATGGTCACAATTATGAAAAATAAAGTAGCAAATGCAAGATATGAAGTCGCACTGCATGATATAAAGTCACAAATACAAAAAGTAAGTTGCAATACAAATAAAAATTCAGAGTTTGATATGTGATAAATATGGTCACTCTTAGCGGAAACAAATCATGTTTTAGCAAAGGTGAATGATAATGTAATTTTTATAAATGAATAAGAAAATCAAACTGAAACAGTATACATCTGTGTTAAGAATATTCTAGTGATCTTCTCTGATGAATTACAAAGTGGAAATGTTGCTGTTTTAATAACTAATGGCAGGCAATGTTGTAGGACGTTTTGTCCCATGTCTCAGGAGTCAGTGAAATGATGTATCATTGAATGCGAATGTGAGGCAAGCATCTGAATTTCAATGAGCTCTTCAACATAGCTTACAGCAGGGGTCTGTCTCAGAGCAGCAGTGTCACTGCGATCTAATGACACAAATGTGCCAGACTTAACTCTATATTAATAAGCATTCTGTCCACCTCAGCATCCCAGATTTCCCCACCAACAGCTGTTTCCACTGATAACAGAAATATAGACATTTGATTACGTGAGAAGATTAAATCCTAGTCAACATGTCCCCCTGATTTTGTAGATCACCATCCTCCTCCACACAGAGTGAAATACGTTTCTTAATGTTTTCTGGTGTTTGAGTGGCCCATGCCACTCGCTGTGACTTTGAACAATGGCTTCTAGACATGGCGAGAGGTTATCAGTTCTCGACCCCAGCTTTAAAACCTGCCTTGTGTAGTTATTAAGGAATAAGATATTTCCTCCTGGCCCACAACAGTTGTATTTGAAGTGACAAGCAAAGAAGGAAGCAAACCTATAAATAACACGACAAGCATCTGCTTATGGAGATAAGGCAGCTATTGCATGGCATTGATTAAGGTCTGTCTTTCCTCAGCACTCCGAATCTGCTGATTTAACCACTACAAATGAAGAAATTCCAATATATCGGCTGGCATGTATATGTATTATCCTCCTTCCCAAGATGAAGCGAAATTAACTATCATAAAATAAACCTTGATGTTTGGATGCAAAGTCATGGTGTTTTAGTCATGGACAAGTCACTGTTTATTCTTAATTATGTACTGACAGTAAAGTGAACTTACTGAACAAATATGGCCTTACAGTGAATGTTTTTTTTAATCTAATTTCCAACAAGGAATTGTTATTGGACAACTCTACTGTAACTTTAAACTAAATTTTAAAACATGCATCCCTAAAAAGCAAATGCAGAAAATGTAGATTTTTTTACAACAGTTCAGTAAAATAGTAAGTTATGTTATATTTCAGAAAGGCTATACTATTGTCTGTTTTTGCTCAATTTTGCCTATGAAAATAATACCGTTTGAGCCACAGCAGAGCTGTTGTGCATCTCCAAGCTACACAGCGCCATTTCGTTTCTGAATGAATCTGCATTTTTAACTAATTGGGTGAACCAATGATTCAATTAATAACCGAAGTTAATAACCAAACCCATGTATTTTCCTGTGACTCAGTGGTTAGAGCATTGCGTTAGCAGAGCAAAGGTTGTGGGTTTGATTCCCAGGGAACACACATACTGACAATACAAATGTATTGCCTGAATGCACTGTAAGTCGCTTTGGATAAAAGCGTCTGCTAAATGCATAAATGTAAATGTGTATGCAAATCCACCATTTGTATGTGACGTGTGCCTTGGCGACGAGGTTGTCTTGCTATAGAATTGATGCCAACATAGCATGCCATTTTGGATTGAGAATCCAGGATTCGGGGCTACCAAAAATAAGGCTGAAATTCCCCTCCATGATTTCTCGATCATTGTGCATGCCAAGCTGTGCAGCACACTGACCGAGTTTTGCTGTCTCCTTAACCTGATCGTCCATGAGGGCAACCAAGGGGGACACAATCTTCAAAATCAAAACTTTGGCCTCCCCAGTTTCTCACTGATGATCTGTAACAGTTGATAAATTATACTTTTCCCAAAACCTGTCGGTAGTAGGGCCACAACATTGCCACAACATTCAAAATGTGAACCAAACTCTCTTCTTGTTCGGCCTTCAGTTGGTAAATGCCGGAAATATTCTCCACATCAGAATGAAAAGCATCCCGTGTCTCCATGTCCGCAGCCGTTTTAGATTTCCCTATACCTAAACTACAATCTTAAATTCGGTGCTTAGCGTCAACGTCACCGCTCTCAGCCCGCCCTCTGTTCATTGGTTGGATGGCTGGTGCAGAGCCGGAGATAATCTGGGAGCTGGTTTGCTATATTAGACTGAGTACAGAAGCAAACTGAAATTGAGCGGAAGTACGAAGTCTGACGTAGTCAGGCTACCAATTTAGTGGCAATTGGACAAATAAATAGAATCATAAATAAAAAATGTATTTGTAATATTTTGTTGTTTTTGTTTTTGCAGGCAATGACTGCATTAAGTCTGGAACTCATGGACATCACCAGAGACTGGGTTTCCTCCTGTGAGGTGCTTTGCCAGGCTTTACTGCAGCTGACTTCAGTTGTTGTTTGTTTGTGGGTCTTTCTGCCTTTAGTTTTGTCTTCAGCAAGTGAAATGCATGCTCAATCAGAGATTGACTTGGCCATTGCAGAACATGTAAATTATATGGAAAGATTAAAATAATGTATTGACTGAAAAAATACCCCCCAAAAATACCAGATCTCCAAAAATACATTGGGTGGAAAAAATGCAATGAAATGAAAATGCATTTAAGTGGACCAAACTGAAGTATTCATCGGAGTTGAAGCTGAAGAAAAGAGTAACTGTGCTATGAATGATGTTAACTCGCTTACTTTTTCTGCTTCAGACAATAGACTTTCACCATGGGTATAAAGGAAAATTCCCCCGTTTTAACTTTGGTTCTTTGGTGGAGGCATGGCAGCGGGTCTGTATCTACTGTTCTGAGGGTCAGGGCCGAGCATTAGTCCTCTCTCAGGCTGTCAGAACATATGACATCTTGATGCTCTTTTCTTCAAAAGAGAAAAAGCAAGAGTGAGACAGAAACAAGAAAATGGAAATCTTGGCTCTATCAAACAAGCTTTCAAAAGTCATTTCAGGCGAGAACATTGTCATTTTTGCAGCACAGGGCTCAATAAACACTGGCAGGTGCTTGCTGGCATGGGTGAAGAGTTAATCATAGCCAAACACTATCCAGATGAACACTGTCAATACAGACGACTGTGATGGAAATAAATTGCACTTGTGATTGTGGCAGGCCTTTCAATTGTTTGTGTAAGTTTCATGGAAAGCTGCTCTTAAACAGCGATTTGCATTTCGTATATGCTTTCGTTTATTGACTTCCCACAAAGCTGTCGGTTTTGAATAAAAACATCATATATGCTATTATCAGCTACAATGCTTCAGCTTTTTATAGTATATGGTGCCTTTTTATCATTTCTTTTCATCATATCATTAGCTTTTTCGATAATGCTTTACAATAATGTTGTATTAGATAATATAATGCAATAGTTAACATGAATTAACAATGAACAACACATCTGTTCACCCTTACGTAATCTTTATTAATGTTAACTTGTATTAGTGCATTAGCTAATGCTATTGGTGAACTTAATTCTAAAGTGGAAACCATCAAATTATATGTTATTTATTTTTGTAGACTGTTTATTAACTGACTTACCACTAAAAAAGTGGTTTTGCATCATGGCTACATCACCAGCTCGGGTGTGCATTAACTTCTAATAATACAATGGCCCATCGTCAGTTTTCCTTACATAATTAATACGTACAAGACATTAATAAAAACACAATTGGAAATGAATCTCTGTGCAACTGTAGTGAATGTTATTTTGTGTTTAAAATAAGCAAGGATAAAGAATCATATGTACAAAGCAAAATTCTATGTTACCTATAATGAAACGACAGTGAAAATTGTGATAAAAAACAGCTTTTAACTATTTTCTTTCTTTAAAAAATATTGTTTATTATTTATTTGCAGCAAATAAATAAATAATAAATACAATTTCATTAAAAAAATATTAATTTAATTATTTATTTAGTAAAATTTTGCAGCCTCATTTAAAAAATTATGATTTTTTTTCCCTTTTTTCAGGCTTGGAAGGACATTTTGTGCTCTTATTTCAAAAGACGGACAATTTGATTGCTCATATATGATTCCCTCAATACCATTTGTACATGTTTTTTTTATTTAATTCAAATTTTTTAATATGAAAATCAGTGAATATTTGTTGAAGTCTCTATTGGACATGCACATTCCCAGCAACACGTGTGATACTACAAGACTCCTGCATAAAACAGGCTTAACCTCATAACCAGACCTCTAATCAGCCTACCACGCTTATGGAGCAAAGACTGCGAACAGAACCACGGAAACAGCGGTCCGATAATAGGACTTACATGTGGGAGAAAAGGAAAGAGGATGGTGATTTTTCTCAATCCGCTTAAAGGAAAGAGTAAAGCTCATTTTCCTTATCTCAGCTCAGAAAAGCAGAGAATTGATAATATGCATATTTTTGTCATTTTATCCACTCCTTTTTCAACATTCATTCTAAAAGTATTACATTTTGCACAAATTTAGTTCACTGATTCCATATGCATATAAGTGCACTATTTCAATATTGTGTCTTCTCTGCTTCTTTATATGCAGAAGAACTTCTATTTAATTACACGGTTGGTAGTGTCAAATTTGTGCGTGTCCTGATCCAGTATGCTGCGGCTTCCAGTGCTGGGTCCACTAACTATAATGCTCAAAATGCTATATTGCCCCTGTTCTGCTGGTTGAAAGGACACAAGGGAACACCAGGGATAGTTTCACATGGGCTTTCAACTGTAAGATTTTAAACAAAATGTTTTGTAGGATTTCAAACACCTGGTTAAAAAGTCAGGGCAAGTTATCACAATTATTTCTTATACTCCCACTATTAATTATACTTGCACTTACTTTTCTTCGTTGTTGCTGTTTTAGCTGTATTTGTTGTGATTCAATAAAAATGATAAAAACAAAATTTTAAACTGATATTCTATTATTATTTTGTTTTCTACTCTTGATGAATAGTTTTTCCTGTTGATTCTGTACATGGGGATATTGTGATATTACATCACAAAACTCAAAAGTTACATGTGCTGTTGCTGTTAGAGTTGTATATTTGTTGCAGTTCCAATAAAAAGGACTAATTCCACAACCAAATTTATAGTACTTGATCAAATACAATTAACTTTTTTGTTTTATTTAAAACATTCAATTCAACTAAATTAGAATGAGTGAACAAATTAGTACAACATGGCCACTGATTTTTAACTAAAATGACAGAACATCATTAAATCAATTTTTTTTGCGAGGAAATGTTCAAAACCTCTTCAAACGTGTCTTTACAGAAATTAACATAACTGTGAAAATTTGCCCTAGTATCCTCAACCCTATTTACTAAACAGGGCTAATCAGTATGAGAGTGCAATCCCATAAAAGTGTCGAAAGAAGTGGAAAGTTCTGTGGATGATCTACTGACAATATGCAAATTAACAAACACAGGCACAACATCTAATTTACAAAATGACCAACACAATCTACCAAGAGAGGAAAAATGAGCACTAGGGTCAAACAAGCAGAGCCATGATAATCTACTAAGAACTCGGGTGCAAAATAGCTTAAGACATGCTTTCTTAGGGGGCGTTAAATAATGGTGCAAACACTAGTAAACTGACTACCGCAAACTTAAGTAAATCACATTCCACGATGTATTTAAGCACTCTCTACCGATAAATTATGTGGGAAACTTCTACAAGTGCATATGCAATAACTGTGTCCATGCATTTTCATCACTAATGTCGCACTCTGTGTTTTTATTCCAAAACAGGGTTTGCACAATTGGCGCAAGCTGTTAGTAAATCTGGTCCTCGGAATTAAATTCATCTGAGTAGAAGCAACATATATGACTCACAAAATTGACATATCACAAGCCCTGTGGGTTAATGAAGCAGATGTTAGCAAAGAAGAGAAATAGGACTTTCTGGAATCTAATTGATCTGGTGAAAAATTAATTTACAATGATTTTTGTAGACGAGTTTAAAATGGTCCGCTTGTGTAGGAAGATGTGCAAGCAGTCAAAGGCCTATTGGAAATAAGTCTTATATAAACTGACTGCATTCATCCGACTCAGTCTCAACTATAATGTCTTTAAGTAATTCTGAAGTGTCTATATGTACTCAACACAATTTATGATAGGAAAAAATAGCTTAAAGATAAATAGTCTATGCATTTTCATTGGTCCATAGCATTTTTTTTCAGTAATTAAGTAAATTACATGAGAGCGCTGAATGTGTGTACAATGAGCTATAGATCACTCTATTAGTGCCAATTTTCTGTATTCATTACTGAGTTGCACCAGTGTAATAGCAGCTCTTATTACACTATTTATGTCCGCCAATTTGTGACTGCAATTGAAAGGGTTATAAACAGAGTTTTAGGGGTTCAGTGACTTCTCCTAGCTGTTTCTTATGGTACATACTTTTTCAGTCCCATTATAATGACTTATATTAGAAATACATGGCAGCCTTCTTGCTCTTAAAAAGACCACACAAATATGCAGTCTTCAAGTTGTGAGCTTATGCAAAAACTCTTTGCAAGGTCTCTAGGTCTCTTTGCAAGTTGAGTGACAACAATCTGTATGACTCATTCTCATTTGACAGTTATATTTTGGAGAACAGATATGCAGTTGTTAAATTATTGAGTGAGTTGTACAAGTAGCCAACAGTATTATGTGTTGTATGCAAATGTATTACGCATACTCAAACCCAAACATCACCCTAAAGGTGTGATCAAACTGACAGTAATTTGCAGCAACAAAGTGATAAAGCGTATGCAAAAAAAATTTATTCAATTTAAATAAGTATTTGAGGTGACGTGAGGAACAGAGAAGGTTGAGAAGAGTTCAACTTTATGCAAATTAACAATGGTGCAATGCAGCGACAGCCAATGGGAATCCAAACAGACAGCTGCCAGCCACTGTAATCGAAGTGCATTCACAAAGGCTGTATTATTGCAATGTCTGTAAAAGCAAAGTGTCAGGTTATTGAACTTTCAACCTGGTCTTATGGCATAAATGTAGCTGGGGGCGCTTTTTAGCGAGACCTTTTTTACGTACCTTTCTGTACGTTTCGATGCAGTTTCAAAGAGAAATGTCCACTGAGTGGCACTAAAACATGGGTCCAATACGTAAACCCTGGCACGTTTTTATTACGTTGATATAGGTACGTATTGCAACGTTTCTTAATTAAAATATCCGGGGACCATCGCTAAAAGTTAATGCTCTATCATGTTGGAAATATGCCCTACACCTAACGCAACCCTTTACTTACTTTACTTTTTAGTCATTTAGCAGACGCTTTTATCCAAAGCGACTTACAAATAAGAAAAAGTAACTAAAACTATAAGTTACAAGTCTATAAATACTATATATACACACACATTTAAGAAAATTGAGAAATTAAATAAAATGACAAATGCATACAACAACATTTCAAAACTTAACATTTAAATGAAAACAAAAAATAAAGCTAAAAACATTTCAAAATATTAAAACAACCAAAGGTTATGAGTTATAAAAATTATTCTAACATGACACTAAGCCAAACACCCACATATATATATATATATATATATATATATATATATATATATATATATATATATATATATATATATATATGGCATTTCATTTGCCATGCAGTATGTTGAAGTAACGTTACTAAAATAAATAAAATGTATTAAAACTAAAACTAAAGTAAATACCTATAAAGACATATGAAATTCATACATAATTTATGTAAAATTAAATAGATAAATCAAATGGCAGTAGTTATCAGTAATCCTAAAAAAAGAACACTGTCTAAAACACATGCTAACAAACAACAACTTACACATAGTAAAGAATTAGTTATAAAGACTAAAACAGAAGTGAAACAGGCAGTAAGAAAGAGGATAAATAAAAAGCGATACTTATATCCCTTGCCGGTGTCCCTGCCCGGAGGAGTCGCACGGTAGAGTCGATGGTCTTTACACTCTTCGGTCTTCACGCAAGGAGGGCTTCACACAACGGCTGCCACGACCGCTGCCGCGGTAAACTAAGCTTGTTATACCCATCTAACAAAATACTACTCCAATTCAGCTGAACACACTTTCCTGTTAATCACAATAAATGGCCAAGCAAACGTCCGACACTGACAAGGGACGCGATACAGTACGAGACCAAACGCGATTTCAGCACGTCTCCACACAGTAAACAAAACAAGCGTTTCCTAGCAACAACAACAACAACTGCGCTAAACACTAATGAGACAAGTAAATACACTTACTAGTTGTTTTTAACTTCCGCTGATAGGCTGCTTCTCTCAAAGAGTATTATTTACACTTCTATCTTCTGCTGGCGCTTAAACACAATTTCCTGTTAATCACAATAAATGGCCAAGCAAGCGCCCGACACTGACAAGGGACGCGATACAGTACGAGACCAAACGCGATTTAACCCTAAACCTACCTGATAGAGTTGACAAATGCTAAACTGGTATACAATGCATTTTGTTGATGCAGCCGTGCTATTTAAACTTCCTTATTTGCATATTTGATCGGTTTTGTCGAACCGTAGTTACATGCGATTTGAACCGGAGCTCCTCAACTCTCAAGTATGTCTCCGTACTCCGTGAGCTACCGAACAAACTTACTGTCTATGAAAACCCATAGATATGAAGCTGGATATGTGTGATGCTAATGTTCAAAAGCATCAGTTTCCAAATCTCCCAGCATATTAAGATTATTTTGAAGTCATAACATGATATTCTTCAAGTATTTGTGCGAAAATTATACGCTTTATTAATCTAAATTCTGTAAATTTGTGTGAAAAGGAATAAAAGGCCTTGGAGTTTTACTGTCTTTAGTGTTAATGTATTTTGGAAACTGCAGTGATATGTACTTATTATTACGGAAAAAAAGTCTCGCTAAAAAGTCACCCCAGGTAAGTTTATGCCATACAACCAGGTAGTAAACTTTTCAAATACATTTCAAGATCCTTGTGTCTTATTACATTTTGTTTTAAATGCAGGAATGTATGCTTTTGTACAGGCGATGGGGCGACTAGGGACATTGTGGGCCCCCTTTGATAAGGGGGCCCACAAAGGTCCTCTATGATGTAACCTACTCATTAAGCACAGGGGAGAAAGGCCCACCCATACAATTCTATCCCATGACCTCTAAATTTAAGCTAGAGTTAACCTGCTCACAGCTACATACAAATGTAGTATTTTTTGTCGTTTCATTGTCTTACTTTAATGTCTGTGTTTATAGAGATTATACTTTTCTTTTTTGGAACCTGAGATGAAACATTCTCATGTTCCCAGTAGGTAACGGCTGGTAGCCATTGACTTCCACAGTATTGTAATGTATTGTGTTTATTTATTTAGTTAGTTAGCTAATTAGTTAGTTTCCATCTTATTATATTTTAAAACACAGTCAACTCCTGTGATGGCAAAGCTGAATTTTCACCATCATTACTTCAGTCTTCAGTAAAACATGATCATTCTAATATGCTGATTTGCTGATTTTATAATTATCAATGTTGAGAACATATTATTAATAGTTTTGTAAGAACTGGCATGTTTGGTCAATTTAATTAATTTTTCCTGAATATACAGTTTTTTTTTTAAGTGGGCTGTACTTGATATGTTTCTTCAAACATTTTAACTGTGCCTTCAAATACTTCTTGGAGCACTTGAACAACTGATGAAACTATAATTGTTTGGTAGAGTTTGTTGCCCCCTAAAACTACTGTGTTATGCTAAGATAATTAATATGCCAGCTGACTCATTTCAAAGGGCAATCAAGTGTCCTTGCATATTCAGAGTCATAAAGTCTTGACTTTTTCTTCCTTTTTTTCTAAAGGCTGCCCTACCATTCTGTTCAGCATCAGTGAGGCAATAGCAGCACTGTGAATAGATGCAGATTCAAATGGCAGAAGGAGACGAGCATTCGTGTGATTCTTCAGTTTTGTTAGTGGCACAGACTTCATTCAAATTAGAAAATAGTGCCTTTGGTGGCACATTCATAAAATGCTCAGTTCTCTGGATTGTTCTGTTTCTGATGTCATGAACAATTACATTGTTTTGTAAGCCATAATTGCTTTACTTGAGCGGTGCCAGCTTGTGACTGTCTAATATTTCCTATTTAAAACACCATACGAGAATAATTATGGATGGTACAAAACAGAATATTTAATTAAAGAGCCGACAGACATTCAAATGGTGTTGTGTTCTTTTAACCTCTCTGGCTGGCAACATTTTGAAATTACTGCTATTATTTTTCATCCCACTCAATGTGACACATTAATAGTCAGTGACAGCTGTGGTCTGTGTGAGTCAAGTCTCACCCATTAAACCAAATGGCAAGGCCAGTTAAAGGCTAGAATGATTTGAACCGGCTGATGCTTAATTGGTTCAATGTTGTTGATTTGACCATTACAATGTAATTGTGGTCAAGTTGTCATTGGCTTTGCTATATTTTAATTTACTTTACCACCGTGACATGCTTTCTGTAATCAAATATAGGTTAATAGTTTGTGATTTCGTTCGTAATTCATTAATTTCATTCATTTTGTACACAGATTTGCCAGGGAAGTGATGAAGTAAAATGTAAATATGATATTATTAAAAAATAATAATATTTAACAAATATTTGTTTTTAATGATGCAATCATTAAAGTGATTATTTTAAATATTATTATATAAAAAAATATATATTTAATTTTAGAGTATTTTAAATATTACAAAAGTTACAAAATAAGTGCAAGCACAGTAAAAACAAAAAGTCAATTATATATTTGATTACAAATCATGCACTGTACAGTAAAAGCGCTTTGAGGAACTGCGTGAAAATAAGCATTTATTAATCAATAATCTGCCCCTGTAATCAATTTTTGTGAAAAAGAATAAAAGTTGTTGATGTTTTACTGCCACTATAGTGTTAATATAAGCAGGGAACTGCAGTGAATTGTATGTACTGTATGGTATGTTTTTTTTATATATTTTTGCAAAAATGTACACAGAGGCATGTTTTATCCATTATTTCTATGTTGCTAAATATATATATATATATATATATATATATATATATATATCATGCATACATGCATTAATAAATAAGCAGCATGCTGGAAATGTTATCTGCTCATGTCTACTCATTCCTTTAATTGATGAGTTCCACTTACTGTCTGTCAAATGATTTCTTACCTGACAAGCAGATGTTTTGCTAAATGAGTTTTATTATTTTTCTCCAGCACTGTTTGAGTCATCTACACCTCATTTACCGGAGGACAAGAGTGGATGCAAAATTGATAGGCCATCAACTGCCAGAGCACCTCTGGGAATTAGACAGCGATTTCCCTCGCACCTTGCCATTCACAGGGTCTGAGATGTGGAGCTAATTGAATCCTGACAGGCTTTCCCAACAACAGGTTTCTCTCTATTCAAATCCCTGTTTATTTGCTGTCTTTTCAGCATATGCCCTGAATTATCTGGAAATGTACAGCCACTTGTGAACTTTGCAAATTCACTACATATATGACTTATTAAAGAAACATCTGATGATTGCTATGGAAAAAAAAGTTTAGACATGTTGGCACTTATATTGCATTTAGAACTGTACATGGAACTGTATGCTTGAGTGTTGTTATTTTTCAGATGCATGAGTTGTTGAAGCACCATTAACTGCTTGCCATCTGGCCAACTGCCATAATTATATACACACATCGAACATCCATGACCCGTGAAATGCTTGTGTAATGCTTGACAGATGCACATGAATGCTAAAACAGCACAATAGTTTAACGCAGAAGTTGTTACTGAACTGCCTACCTTGGCAGAGTTCTGTTTGCTGCTCTATGTACCAGGTAATGGTTTCCCTTGCATAATCCAAACAGCCACGATTCCAGTTTAGCTAAAGGAACAGTTCACCACAAAATAATAATAATAATAAAACAACTGAAAAATATCTTGCCCTTAGGCCATCCAAGATGTATATGAGTTTGTTCATCATGTTAGCATTACTTTACTATCTCACCAATGGATTCTCTGCAGTGAATGTGTGCCATCAAATGAAAGTCCAAACAACTGATTAAAACATCACAATAATCCATAAATAATCCAGAGTGAGTGAACTGAAAAGCTGAGTGTTTCTAATAAACAAATCCATCATCAACACATCTGAAATTCAAACCGTTGCTTCCAAAATACAAGTCCTCTATCCAGAATTGTATTCTTTCCAAAGAAAAATCTTTTCTGGATCAGGAGAGAAATATTCACAGATCGAGTACATCTTAGAAGTGAAAATAGTCCAAAACAAAAGTCCTTATGAATTAAATCAATGGATTTGTTGTAAGAGGACAACATGGATTGGACTTTTCACTGGATGAAGTTCTGCTATGCATTATGGACCCATATTTCGGCAAGACACGAAAAAAGATAAGTTAAAATGCCTTAACGATGGATTTATTTCTTACAAACATGCAGCTTTTCACTTCACTATATGTTTATTGTTAGACTGGAGTCATGCCAATCAGTTGTGGATTATTGTGAGTTTTTTATCAACTGGACTCACCCATTCACTGCAGATTATCCATTGGTGAAAAAGTAATGTAAGGCTAAATTTCTCCAAATCTAATATGATGAAGAAACAAATACATCTGTATCTTGAATGGCTGAGGGTGAATATTTGAGTGTGTGTGTGTGTTAATTATTTGCTGAATATGTATTGATTGTTCAATCTTGACACTTGTTTTTGTTTGTTTGTTTACTTATTCGATATTCATAGTTTATGTTTCATAAAATGGCGAGATGTGGCTGAAGAAAACCAGGCACTGAATGTAATATATATTGACAGTTAAAACTTCATCAAAGTTGTTGGCTGGATTGTCACCTGCTGACATTTCCACTTTTCTCAGAATGGTCATTTGAGGTTTTGTAGAGAAAAATATCAGTAAAGATCTCACATAAATTAACTGTGAAATGACAGTCACACTGCTGGAGTTCATTAAGACTTAAACAACATCCAGAGCCGTGTGCTTTTGTAACACAATGACACAAGACGATAAGACCAAGTGCAATTTAATTTGAACAATGACAAAGTAAAATAGTCCAATATTTCAAACACAATGACCTGGCTCAAAAACTCAAAGACAAGACACAATGGACTCAGTTTCAGCCTCAGACGGCCCCACTGACCACCCACAGTCCATTCACTCTCAAGTCAAAGTCTCTGTGATATTCTTGGCCTCTAAAAATGTCTTGAGTCCCTTCTTGCAAATATATGAGATTTTTCCTCTTATTAGTATTATCTAGTTTTTTTGAAGTGTTTACACACACACACACACACACACACACACACACACACACACACACACACACACACACACACACACACACACATACTGTATATATACAATAATATATACTCATTTTTACATCACCCTAATTTGAGTTAAACTGAAAATTTTGTTCTAAAGTTTTATTATTAACCTTACTTTCATGTTATAAGTTAAACAGATGTTATATAAAACTTAGTCTGTCAACATGTTGGAAAATGTTTTTTGTGTTCATTAGATATTGTTTTTAAAATGTTACTTTTCAAAGGGGTGACTCATACGCTGTGCACTGTATAAATATATATAATTATATATGTATATGTATATTTTTCTTATAAATATTACTAATACAACATATCAGCATATTAGAATGATTTCTGAAGAATATTGTGAACAAGACTTTGTGCCTTTATGTCTTACTCTTAAGTCAAAATCTGGCTTCACAATACTGACTTGAATTGGAATAGAGTAACAACCCAAAACAGTCAGGGGAAATGTAAATTGTTGAACAAAGACAAGAACTTCAGTATATAAAAAAGCAAAACTAACATCTAAAATGGTTGATACTCAAGTGTTTTCAGTCATCCTCGACTTGCTATTCTTTCCTCTTAATTAGCTGTACATCTCTTCACGTAGACCACACAGTGTTTCTGTGTGACTCAAAGAGGAGGATCATGGGAGGACACTCAGCCCACTGCTGACATCACAAATTACTAGTTGCCTGCAATGCCGTCATGTAGCTAAAAGATCACAGCTGTTTCTTTCTAACAACAGCCTTCAACAGATGACAGTAAGGGTGACCTGTAAAGCTATCCATGCATAGACATGAATATGGTCTCAACCTTTCGCTTTGTAGTTCAAACAACCTTTTATCAAGGAGCTTGCAGAGCACAAGAGAACATGGAGACAGAGGCAGGTCCGACCCGTCAACTCAAAGCAGATTAGAGGCCAAGAGAAGGCGGGATGAGAACAAAGGAGGGGGTTTCAACAGAAATCTAAATGCAAAATATCAAACTGGTATTGCAAAAGAACCAATTGCAAGTTTAGATCTCAGAATTCAATTGTTTTCCCCTCAGAATGGTTAGTTTACATATTACAATTGCAAGTTATAAAGTCGTAATTGCAAGTTGACACTCCTTCGTTCCTGCCACAAAATTACAATTTTAATTAAATTCAAAATGTAATTGTGACATTTTATCTCACAATCCAGACACTTTTTCTCACAATTGAAAATTAAAATTTCACAAATCAGACTTTTTCTCACAATTACAAGTTTATATCTTGTAATCGCAAGTAAACTCGTTACTGCAATTTACTTGCAATTCTGACTTTTTCTCTGAATTCCATCTCATAATTAAGTTTTTTTTCCTGCCACTGAAAAAAAGTAATAAGGCAAACCCTAACATTTGTATTGCAAAATATTTTTTTTTCCTCAGAGATTGTCTTGCAAGTCTGCCATTTTTACTTTGCCATTTTTACTTTTACAATTGCGATATTTCACAATTCATACTTTTTAAATCCTTTAATTATTTTATTTTATCCTTTGGAAGGATTCCGTATATTACTGAAACATATTATTTTGTTACTTTGCATCTTTAAAATGCATTCCTAAAAATATTTTAAATACAACTTATGCCAAATAAATACAGATATGTCCAAATAGGATTGCTTTTTAGTTGCCAATATCTCTTGTGGGTCAGTATCTCTGTAGAATTACTTATCTTTTGTGGCCATCGGCCTACTGGAAGTTAACATGGTGATATCTGAGATCTTGCTTTCCACACAGGAGCAACTGCAGTGATGCAGCACCGCTTATCCTCCGAGCCACCAAGTTCAAATGCAAAACTTTAAACATTCATTTCTGTTACTCACAGAATTTCTGGGTCTTGTTACCGTTACTCTCTGTCATGGTTTATGATCTCAGACAAGACCGAAGTCTATTTCTAGACTACTAAAGGTGATAATTACTTCAATCACTAGTTGGCACGTTACCTTTAACATTACAGTGAATTTGCCAGAATTGCATGACTCAGAACGCCTACTCTGCCACTGTAATAAATATCTCAGTGTTTGAAATCCCAGAGGATTTCATAGCTCAGGAGACTTAATGGAGCTCTCAGTAGTTTCACTGAAGTAATGACACCATCTCAGATATTTCTCCTGCAATAAAACTAGACATAAATGAGACAACCGTTGACCTAAAGTAAGGCGAAAGAGCTTTAAAGTCAATGAGGATAGCATATCAGATTATTAAATTTTGGTCTTGGATAAAGAAATGTTTATACTGAGATATACTGTATGACTTTTGATTGCAAACTTTGGTATCTCAGCAAATCTAGATATTTATTCATTTACTGAGGAGACATCAGATTTTTTTTCTCAGCAGATACATCCAATATACTTTTTTTCCCAATAGAATGAATGATGTAAAGCATCTTCATCATTTCGGGTCATTAAAATGGACAGTCGTGTTTTTGGACTGACAGGTCTTAGCCTCGAGCGGTGTAGTTTTGTTCTGGGTTGTGCAGGACCTGGATTTGACTTTAATTCTATGTGATGTAGATTGGAAGTTAGCTTTTTTTATTTTGTTCCTTTTTTATTACCGTGTATTTCATTAATAACATGATCAAAGTATACACACGCAATAATAGTTTAGCCGTTTTTATAATGGCAAACTCATAATCATACTGAGCTGTTCCTGTGACTGCAGAGCAAAATTTTGCCTCCGGCTCTGTTGTGCTGCAATTCTCTGTTGTTCTACACTACCAAGCACCAAACTCCATAGACCAAACAGTCTGGGGAATCACTTTGAAGCTGCTGACTTTGAGCAGTGATAGCACTTTGCTATAGTTGACTGACACTGCCATTAGACAGAGCATATGACATTCAGTCTTAGAGCAGCAGAATTTTCCAGTTCAGTTTGAATGGTATTTTATGAGTTTATGCTGGAGTTTATTTCACACATCAGGGCTCTATATTAAGCCTTGACACGTGCTTGTCTTTTTTACAAATAAATTGGTCATTCACACTGGTCCAAACAAAACAAAGTTACTTGTTCAGAAATATAAAGGGATTGTTTATGGAGTAAATGTAATTTATTCTGAAGCAATATTCTCATCAGTGCTCTGCAAGCTCGTATTTAAATAAGTATATTTGTGATATTTGGCTCTTTAAATTGATTTCCAGGGCATTTTTGCTTTTATAAAGGGCCTACTCTTATTAAATGTATTAAACGTAATCTGTCATGTCAATTTCTTACCTTTTATTAATTAATTAAATTAGAATAATAAGACTATAAGCCTCTTCCCAATCAAATGAAAATCAACAAAATCCTCTGCGTAAGAAACAAAAAAATATGAGCTCAGATATAGTATGAATGCATTTATATTGTTAAATAACATTTAAATAGTGTTATTTATTTATTTATTTTATTTATTTACTTACTTAAGATTCAAATATGAAATGATAAACATTTAATGATACTTTTTACACTGGCAATAAGTGGCAGCAAGTGACTGAGAGATGAGAGATTTTAATGAGAGAATCATTGAAGCATTCATTGAACTGAATTGTTCTAACTGCTGATTCATTGACGAACAACACAATTAACAGTCTTTATGAATAGTTAATTTAATTGTTGACTCAACCGTTCAAGACTGCTGAATCATTCAGTAATTAAACAGTTGTTGCTCAGAAATACACGACTATAATCATTGTGTGGAACTATTTTCGGTAGTCAATATTGGTTGTGCAGTGTTGCTTATCACATGTTAAAACATTTTGTACAAAGCAAATAAAACAAAACAAAACTGACCTACATAATGTAACACTTTAGCTTATGTCTTTAGAAAATATAGTGAGACACTGGCCTTTATAATTAATAACCATATGAATTATCAAAAAGTGTGTTACTTTGGATAAATAATTTTTTTTTTTTTGAGAAAAAAAAATTAGTATGATATAAACGAGATGGGGTTGTTTTTGTCTCAATAACATTCAGTGCATGTTCAAGAGAGAAAGAGATCTTGTTTGTGATGCTCCAGGCAAAACGATCCTCTCACTGTGAGGACCTGGACTCATCGGTGGCATTTCTCATACAGGGCAACAGAAGACACACACGAATGCGCTCTTCTGATGATCCTCTGGACACACCTGCAGTAGTGATGCTCCTCTTTCTGTCGTCTTTCCCTTGACTCCTCTCATTCTACACTCTCTTTCCTGTTCTCCTCTCATCTTCTTCTTGAATATGAGCACTGCATTTTCTTGGGAACAGATGGGTCCCTGCCGCAGTCAGTACATCATGTCCAAATCATAGCAATCTGCCAAGGCAAACAAGTGGAAGGGATATGAAGTCATCCAAGAGCCAGAGGCGTTTCAAAGCAGTTCGCACGAATGACGGTATTCGCTTTCCCTCGTCCTTTCGGAAAAAGCATAAATAATTGGCATACTATTGATTCTTGAGTACAAGCTTGAAGTGTTTAACAGCTGAGGAATTATTCTGGATTCATCTATTAAAGTATGGTATTTTTGCACCACTAATTGGAATGGCATAAATAATGAGTGTTGTTTGAAAATTCTCAGCATGAATTTACCAATTGAACAGGCTCCAGATACGTAATTCCAACATTTTAAAGTACAGAGCGAGAAGGATGAATCAGTGTTCATTTAAGGGCAGCTCTTCGCCTGAGCCCCGCTCAGCTGCACATTAGCAAACTACATGTATGCGATTCATTGCCTCTAAGGCACCTTGTCAACTTCTGCATCCAAGCTCAGGGTCCGGGGCAGTGTGCCACATATGGAGCAATATATTAGTGTCCAGTAGAGTGATTTATTCAGATGCAAAAGAGAGAGAGAAACCTGCAGATTATAAAAAAAAAAAAAACAACAACTGTCAGCTACACCTCCAGGTCGCATCAAGGCAGTGAGGTAGAAAGCGGCGAGACAGTTGTTTACCAATGCATCCTTCTGTTTGCTCTTCACCACGGATGGGAATTAAAAGGCAAATTAGGGCCGTTGCGGTGGCGGTAAGTGTAAGGAATATGATGGGGGTGGGGGGAGGAGCAGACGGAGAAGGAAGGAAAAACGCTTTCTGCTGGATGAGATTTCATCAGGGATTCAGCATCAAGAATCAATCAAGCAACGTTCATTTAGCTGAATTTAAGTGTTTGTGTTATGCATGTTGAATGTATAATGCAAAAAAAAAAAATGATATGGAAAAAAATTCACAGGTCAGTAAAAGATACTGAGAAAAATATATGCGGTCAGACGATCAGCAATCTTGTCACTGATGTTCTGAAATTACTGTGGCAATCAGGACAGGGTTCATCAATGGAGACAAAAACAATAATTATAAAACAAATAGTTCAGGCTCTGAATTCTGATTGGATGAGAATCAAAGCTATTAAAATGCTAAAACGCACACACACACACACACACACACACACACACACACACACACACACACACACACACACACACACACACACACACACACACACACACACACACACACACACACACACACACACACACACACACACACCACACACACACACACGTTGGTTTTTATGGTTTACGGGACTTTCCATAGGCGTAAGTTTTTATACTGTACAAACCGTATGTCTATTGCCCTACACCTAAACTTAGCCCTCACAGGAGACTGCATTTCTATTTTCCCTCAAAAAAACTCATTGTATGATTTATAAGCGTTTTAAATTATGGGACTGAAAATGTCCTCATAAATCACCTTCTCCTTATAATACCTATTCAACCCAGTCATTATACAAATTTGTGTATTAAAACCACATAAAATGCCCACACACACTCACACCACACAACACACACACAACACACACAACACACACACACACACACACACACAACACACACACACACACACACACACACACACACACACACACACACACACACACACACACACACACACACAACACAACACACAACACACACACACACACCAGTGAATGCACATCATATGATAAACAGTCTAGCATGATAATAAGATATGTGACTGACAGAAGGATTTATTCAGATTATTAATATAATAATAGTAATAACAATAAACATATAATTCATGAAACACAATATTGTATTATATTTAGCATTTATAGTTGTATTATTTATTATAATATTTTTTTGTCATTTTTTGCTTGCTTGTTTGCTGATTTTAAAAACTATAATTTCCAGGTCTGGGAAAGTCAACAAGTCTGAACAGCATCAAAAATTATGTAATTTTCTGTCCCAGCATCAAAATGCCCCTGTGCACAAAATGATATTCATACAGAAATTCTATTTCCAGACTACTAAAGGTGATAATTACTTCAATTACTAGTTGGCACATTATCTTTAACAGTGAATTCACAAAAAATTGCATGGCGTAGAATGTCTACTCTGCCATTGTAACAAAGAGCTCTGTGTTTGAAATCCCACTGCAGTTAATAATAAAAATAATAATAATTATTATTATATGTAGAGCTAAAAAATAAGTACACTATACTGTACCTATACTGAACAATTTATCTATATTAAACTTTTAAAGTTTAAAAAATGTTGCCCATTCCTTTAAATTGCCATATGCTGTAAACATTGTTGATAAAAACATACCACCAATATGAAAATAAAATAAAATGTTATATTTAAAATTAATAAATTATAACTATATGCAGACCACTGCAAGACCGAATATTTACAGAAAAGGTATTACAGTGCAAACCATAAAAGTCAAAAGCAAATAACGATGCCACAAATATTTTGAATAAAGCAAACTAATCATGTTTTTGTAACACAATTTTCTTTCAGCAGTAACTGGAAAAGATCAACAATTGCATTGCATTGCATTGCAAGTTATGATCTGCTTATTAAAAATAGCTGCAAAGAAAAGTTCAATTCCATAATAATTTCTGATGTTTGAAATGAAAAGCTTAACATTCACAATGCAACTGATTTGGGTATTACCTTTGGCTATATATATATAGATATATATACATGTATACATATCAAATATTTGGAAACATTTATTTCAGTAATCAAATTTGTGAAACTCGTGTATTAAATAAATTCATGCAAAGCAAAGTTTAAGTCTTTGGTTCTTTTAATTGTGATGATTTTGCTCACATTTAACAAAAACCCACCAATTCACTATCCACAAATTTGAATACTTCATAAAACCATTAAAAAAAAATTGATTGTTAGCCTTCTGGAAAAGTTAATTTACTGTATATGTACTAATCTTGGTAGGGGCTCCTTTTGCTTTTTTGTAATTCGGCGTGGCATGGAGGTGACAGTTTGTGGTACTGCTGAGGTTTGGAAGCCCAGGTTTCTTTGACAGTGGCCTTCCTCTTGCAATACCGGTCTCTCGATTCTCAGTAGTTTAGTTTGCTGAAGTCAAGCACACCAACACCATGGTCATTTAACAACTTTTGGTGCTTTGCAGTGTGGGCAGGTGCATTGTGGAAAATGAAATGCATCTTTAAAAGCTAGTCAGCAGAAGGAAGCATATGCTCCAAAATTTCTTGGTAAACAGGTGCAGTGATGTTGGTTTTCAAAAAACACAATGGACCAACACCAGCAGATGACATTGCACCCAAATCACACAGCTGAAACTTAACACTGGACTTCAAGAACTTGGGCTAAGCTTCTCCACCCTTCCTCCAGACTCAACTTTTGGTTTCCATAATACAAAACTTGCTCTTTGAAAAGAGGACTGACCATGGGCAACAGTCCAGTTCTTCTTTTAGCCCAGGAAACCCTCCTGACGAAACTGTAGCCAAATTCCTTAACTTCTGTGTGTGTGGCTCTTGATGCCTTGACCCAGCCTCAGTCCATTCCTTGTGAAGTTCACCCAAAATCTTGAATCGATTTTGCTGACAATCCTTAAGGCTGCGGTTCTCTCTGAGGTTGTGCATCTTTTTCTTCCACACTTTTTTTTATATTTTCTGTTAACATGCTTGGATACAGCACTTGGCAGCCAGCTTCTTTGGCAATTAATGTTTGTGGCTTACCCTCCTTGTGAAGGGTGTCAATGATTGTCTTCTGGACAACTGTCAGATCAGCAGTCTTCCCCATGATTGTGTAGCCCAGTGAACCAAACTGAAAGACCACTTTGAAGGCTCAGGAAACATTTGCAGGTGTTTTGAATTTATTAGCTGATTGGCATGTTAAATGTGAGCCAAAATCATCACAATTAAAAGAACCAAAGACTTAAATTACTTCAGTCTGTGTGCAGTGAATTTATTTAATACACGAGTTTCACAATTTGAGCTGAATTACTGAAATAAATGAATATTTCCACAACATTCTAATTTATTGAGATGCACCTGCATATAAGAGGTAGAGGAGAGAGAGCCACCCAACTTAAGTATACTGCCAGACAATGGTTGATATGCTAATTTATGACTGCACAGTGAACATTACCCTCCAATACTGATATAAAAAATAACCAAAAAATAGGCACAATTGTTTCTGCATAAAAATGAAATTCAGAAGTTTTTTTTGTTAATGCCCTGCAAAAAAAGACTGTCAACAGAACATTGTGTATGTTTTCGTTTGCAATACAGGGATAATAGCTTGGTAAAGGTTGAATCTCTGATTATAGCACAAATATTGAAAAAGGGAAGAACCGATGGCATGTTATTTTCTCACTGGATGAAAAGAATAATAGTTTCCCGGAAGATTCAACATTGTTGTCCAGTTATCACCTGCCTTTGAGCTGTTTATATAAATATTTTATAAGTCTGAAGACAGTTAGGGACACAATAATTCACCGCAAAGTTCCTCACAGTAATATACTCAAAAACATCAAACTCGGAGCATACGCCACACATGATTTATTGAATTTGACATTGCATTTGCCATTGCCCATGATTATTGGTAATTGCAATTATATAACATATAAGAATTAATGGAATTCTCAGGAGACATTTATCATTAACAAATTTATACAATTAGCATGATTTTATTGAATGACATTCCCCAGATTTCATAATTAAAATCAAATAAGAGGCAATATATATAATATTTACAATGGAATAGTATGAAGGGACAAGGTTCAATTTAAACTAAAAGTACAATTTATTTTGTCTTTTTTCTCATCTGTTTCATCAATAAGGCTTATATATTATATACAATTATGAAGTTCTGAAGTGATTACTGTGTTTCTATACTTCTGATATGCCAATAAGATAAGAAAGAAAGTTCTGAATAGTATAATATTCCTTTTTTTGAGACAAGTACTAGTTGTAGATGAGTTACTGCGGCCCAAGCTTCCATTCCCCAGGAGCAGCAGTGTCAGCATGACTTACACTCTTCCAGAAATAGTCTACTGATAGGAGGTGAGGATGTCAGCCTGACTTAGGTCAAACTGAAAAAGAGGCTTGGGAGATTTTACCTGCTGAGTGAACCTGTGTTTTTTGTCTGGGTGACGTAGGGCACTTTTACACATTTATTTTTTGACATCCGCTTTAGGCTACTTTCAAAGGTGGTTGTAAATCTCATCTGACACTTGAATGTAATTCTTTACTTAAATTTAACATTTTCATCGTTGCTTTTCATCATGTCAAGACAGGCTAGGTCTGGTTTGAAATCATCACTTGGTTAGTGGAAACATGGGAATCCCTGTGTGGATTGCAGGGTATACTTTAACATTAGACAATATGTGTGTATGTAATGTGAATTTAAGTGGATCCGGTTTGAAGGAAGTACAATGTGGTCCATTACCGACTGTTCCACTCACAATGGATATTCATTATAGAAATATGCCTGAAGTAATATTGTAGCTCCAAGATGTACAGCGTAAATCTGCTAAAAGCGGAATAACACGTTTTTATAAAACACCTAATTAAGAGGTTATGTAAATCCAAAAATGATTACACTAATTAATACACTGCTTGCTGAAGTGGTTATTTTCAATTAGTATGTGTTTATATGGTTTGCATATGTGACAAAATGTGTCTAAAGTGTTTGCATATGTGACAAACTGCGCCTTATTATTGCCACAATAATGACTGACTACAACATGATTACATCTACATTTTTTAAGGGCCAGTGCAGAGAATTTCACACTTTTAAATGTGACAACAGAAGGCAAATATGTATATACTAGGCAACACACCATATGTATATTTATATATTACAGTATATTATGTCAATTTTCAGATCTTTGCATTAAATATAGCTGTTGATGTGATGAGAATATTCACACCTGTGGAACACAAGTAAGAAGGATCCAAAAACCTGATCCGAAACCCCAATATCTCACTTGACGTTTACCTTGTTAACATCACAGTTGTTTTAGTAATACTTTGTGCAAAAAAAGGAAGCATGACGTGAACCTTCTCTTATTGCAATATATTCAGATTTAGGATGTACAAGGTTGCAAATGTATCAGAGCTAATTTGCTTCAACATTTGGGATCACAATGGGTCATTCCATGACCCCCCCCCCCCCCGCTATCTAAAGCAATTCACAAAGTTTGGCTGATTGTGAAGATGGTTCCTAGGTAGCAATTTACTATAACTGTGCAGATGGTAGTGGTCACTGGTGATCCTTACTAACCTTCCAGTTTGTGTAATCCACATCAATTATGGACTCACATCTCCGACCCTTTAAATGGCAGCCCAAAGTACAAGTCCAATACCGCACCTCGGTCAAGCTTCATCCAGCTAAGAAGAAGAAGAAGAAAAAGAAAAGAAGTGAATATCAGTGAAAGGCTGATTATACACAATTACTACAGTAATTGCATGCTGGAGAAAAAAGAGCAGGGTAAAGATGCCGTAAATGAACAGGTGTTAAGGACCCCCCAAATTCAAAAGTCTAACCAATGAAAAATTATTTGCACATATTTTTTCATTAAATGGACACTTTGCCTAAGAATCAAAATTCTGTCATCATTTACCCACCTTCATATTATCCCAAACCATAAGACTTTTATTATTCTTTGAATCACAAATTATGTTATTTATATGCAATCTGAGAGGTTTATGTCCTTCCACTTAAAGATAGATAACCAAAACTTTGTAAAACAAATCAATATTAAAACAAGTCCATATGAGCTGAATAATTTAATCCAAGTCTTGTGAAGAAATATGGTTGCTTTAAATAATAAAGTAACTACAGAACCTCTCAGGTTTCGTTAAATAATCTGGTAACACTTTATGATAAGCGCTTATTTGTTAACATTAATGTATTAAATAACATGAACAAACAATGCACAGTGCATTTATTACACTATTTATTAAACTTTTAATGAAAATACAGCTGTTCATTGTTTATTCATGTTAGTTCACAGAGCATTAACTAATGCTAACAAACACAACTTGTGATTTTAATAATGCGTTAGTAAATGCTGAAATTAACATTAACTAAGATGAATAAATGGTGTAGAAGTATTCATTCTTAGTTCATGTTTACTAATGAACCTTATTGTAAAGTTTTACCAATAATCTTAATCTTAAACGTGTGTTTTGAAGATACACAACTCTTATGGGGTTGGAGCAACATGATCGTGAGCAAATTATGACATTTTTCATTTTTTGGTAGTACTATCCCTTTAAATACTAAATAAATAATGTTCAAGTCAAAATTAGTGATTATGTCATTAATTATTTGATTCTCACTGGAACTCTCATCTCAAATATGGAAGCAATAAATCAACAATTTGTAAGTAATCAAAGCCCATAGAAAATTAATAAACTGTCCTATTCATAATTCAACACAATGGCTCATAATTGCTTTGTGTCTGAACACGTAAATTCATGCTGTTCATTCACAGTTCGCTTTAGATGCTAGGAGGACTTCCTCCACAGCTGGTCCTACTAGACAAAGCAAAATATGTGTTGAGGAAAGCGATATTTTTCCTTGGCTCTGGGAGAAACGGCTCACAACAGCTGCATTAATCTGCCTCTAAATAGATATGCTGGTTTATAAAGAGAAAGACAAGACTGTGTTCATGGAACGTGTGGGTTTCCGGGCGTGTGTGGTCATAAATGAGCTGTTTCTGTCATCCAGCACCTTTTGAACCTATTGTAAAGTATATTTTTATAAACAATATATGGTTGTGTTGTAATTTAAGGAAATATTTCTACATGACTTTCATAAATATGACCTGGTTAAACTCAGACACTTTAACTTATTAATACATTTATTAAAACATTGTTATTAAATGGATATGATGAAACTGGAGAGCTACATAAGACCTATAACGCAAAGCTTTAGCTTGAAATGTCTAGTCATTTGAAATGTTGATATTATCTCAGTGATTTATGCACTTTTACAAAATAGGATGGGAGAAGGCAATTAAGCATTTAAGGAACTAATGCCATAAAACATCACATAATTAATAAACACCCTTGCTAATACTTAATTGAGTTCATGTTCTTGTTTTACTGAAAAAAAAAAAACTTCTTGAAGAGCCAAGCTTTTTTTTTTTGTAAGACATAGCTTTGTGGGCAGCAAACCAATACATAGTTATGGTTATATAATTTCCAGTGTCAAATGAATGAATGAATGAATGAATGAATGAATGAATGAATGAATGAATTAATGAACGAATGAATGGAACGAATGAATGAATGAATGATAATCATTCATTATATATACATGCTGCAAATTATATTACAATTAAATCTAAAAACCAAACAAACAAATGAATAAATCAGCTAATAACCAAAATAAAATCAATATATTGTGCATGGCTAGAATATACTACCTCTTACCAATTAAAACAATATTTCCAGGGAGAAAAATAAATAAATAATAATAACAATAATTATAATAATTTTAGTTGAGAAAAAAAGTAAATATCTGTAATATTTCTTATTAAATTGTTAGATTTATTATGCAAAATGTACCCTCCTGCAAACTTAATTGTGATATTTTGATTAACAAAAACAAACTATTATGATTTATGTCCTTAAAAATGGAAAGTTTAATATTTATTTGGACAGTGTATGTGATGGGGGAATACAATATGTTCTGCATAACAGGATTGACCAAATGTGGGCCGCTGCAGTGCCGTGTGGGCATTTGAAGGCTGGAGAGATTCTGTATATGGACAGTCTGTGTGGGGAGCTGAACAAACGCCGGGAAGGACTGTGTCCAACAGTGCCACATCTAATCAGCCTCCATGTGTCCTTCACAGGGCGCTCAGCCGGAAAAACTGAAAATTGAGTGGAGCCGTTTCTCTCTGGAGCTCTTGCTCTCTCTCACCCCTTCTGTTGCAGAGCTAATGTGAGATATAAGATTTTGTAAGTGGATTACATAAGTGGATAAAAAGAATCTGACCTTTAATTCATGCAGCATTTACCTACACCAGCATAAATACAACATCAAATCATACTGCAGAGTTTCTGCACATCTCAGTCTAACTGCCAGTCTAAAATTCCAATTATCCTGTGAATATGGACTATATTCCTGTTATCCTGTTTGTGTACTTTTTGGACTCCTGAATGGATTTGGATGAGAATAATGCATAACATTACTGAACATTTCAGGAAAATCACAAGCAGAGCTATACGCACATTATAAAATTAAAGATTTTCATTAATTTCCTTTTGATGTCCAATCCATAGACATTAACCTGCTGGCAGCTAATCATAGTAGTCTTAATCACATCTAAGACTCTATTTTAAAACCTTTAATCTACGTAGGCTGCATCTTAAATGAAATGGACCCTTATAAGTTTCCGAAAGTGCATTTGAGACTCGACTCTAATGATGATTTTAGTGTTTCTGAGCATTTGTTTGCTAACATCTATTAGTCAGTTTTTAAATACATCCTTATCTATAATAAATACTTTATAAATACATTTCTAATATTTTTTTTCTTTCTACACAAAGATGCATTTTGGGATTGCCTTCTCTGCAAAAGATGCATAAATGCTGCCTTAGAATTTGGTATGTGTACCTTTTAAAACAGTGTTCTTTAAAATATGAATATGATGCCTTAAAATGTACCCTATATAGGTGGCTCACAAGGTTCTGAATCTAGTTTCTCTGATTTTTGTTTGTAAGAAACAAATCCATCAAGGCATTAAAACTTCTGGCCAAAACACTTCATAATCCATAACCCACAATAACACTTCCTCTACTGAAAAAAAAATCATGTTGCTCTCTCACATCAAAATCAATTTTTTATATATGTTTTAGAACTATTTTGTAACGATTTTTTTTTTTTTTTAGTTTGTTTGTTTCTTGTAAACAGTGCTTTATCTGTGCATTTTTATCTCCTGATTCAGAGTAGAGAAATATGAAGAAAGCAATATTATGGATAAAGGACTCTGGAAGCACTTAAAACATCTTGGATTTGTTTAATACAAACATGCAGCTTTTTGTTTCACAAGACATTAATAAATGGGCCCAAGTCATGTGGATTATTGTGATGTTTCCATCAGCTGTTTGGACTCTCATTCTGATGGCACCCATTCACCGCAGAGGATCCATTGGCGAGCAAGTGATGTAATGCTACATTTCTCCACATCTGTTCTGATGAAGAAACAAACTCATCTACATCTTGAATGGCCAGAATTTTCAGCTAATTTGTCATTTCAGTTTGAACTATTCCTTTAGAATGTTTGAACAAATGACTTGCATCTCTGTTGGATTTGAATCTTTGTATGAATATGAGGATTGTTAATGTGAAGAACTTCAATATAACTTGAAGTAAGATTGTTCGCACATTGCTCAGAACTGTTACTGTCCTTTTGCTTTGCTTCTAAGTTTAGTTCATAATTCAGCCACATATTCGAGAATGTTTATGCTGCAGTCACCTGAACTTGTGTAAAGCTGAGTGGTGTTTTGTGTAAAAGACTGGACAGTTTACTCTGCGGGATATTAACATTGCATGTTTTCTCTGCCTTGTAATTGAGCCACTTTGCCGTCCAATCACATCGTACCGTGTATAGGATCTGTCATTAGAGCTAGAACCGCCAGCGCTGTTATAAAAATGCAAATGAGTTGCTCCTCTGGAGGAATTCAGTCTGTAAGGCATACTGCAGCGTTGATACATGGACACAATGTTAGTTATGAGCTTACTGGAGTGATTCTGTTATGGCATATCGTTGTGACATATTGCTTTTCAACTTTCTGCAAAGAATCAATCCTGTTCATTGAGCAATACTGTTAACATCTGATGAGAAGTTTATGTTTCAGTGGATGTGAAACTTAGAACATTTTGATTATAGGCCTACTTCACTATACAACTCTTGTTAATAAAGGTTAAATATATGCAACTTTTTTAATCATTTAAAAATCTCATTATGTGATTTTGTGAACCACTTACTGTGCTTGCAAGTTGAATGGTTGACCCAAACGCCAAGTTTGACAATGTATTAGTAAAACATATAATTACTGAGTTGATGGCTACTGGATGTCATTGTAGGCAATTAGTAAGAAGGATAAAATAATAATAAACAAATATATATAAATCAATAGAACAAGCAGTAATTATGTCCTTTTAAATCAGGCTTGGGCAAAGAACAAGTGGTAGTAGACAATATTGTTTAAATAAAACACTATTATAAAATCAGTTTAAATGTTAAACTTTAAAGCATAATTGTGCCCAGAGCCGATCCTAGACATCTGGGGGCCCTACGCAGAACGGGGGGTGGCGTGTGTGGTTGAGATGCACGAATGGATGCAATGCAGTTGTCTGGGTTTCACTTCGTCTTGAATCATCTTGAAATGATCATTCGAGCATTCATGTTTTCATAACCTCTGGCCAAACTCCAAAACGAACCCAAAATTAAAACATATTTTGGATTAAGGGGGCCCCCTGGTGTTTCGGGGGCCCTACGCAGCTTGCGTATTCTGCGTATAGGGAGGATCGGCTCTGACTGTGCCTGTCAGTGCAGAACCATTCGCCATTAAAAAATATTAAAGAATATCATTCTAGTATATGAAACGCCATTGAAATCAGCGCTATTGAGTAATACCTATAATGAAGACACTATTGAAAAGAACAGTTAATTCATATGCTAATTGTAATATATAATAAAATGGCATTATATAAACTTATCTAAAGTGTAAGCAGCAGTTGGTAGACAGGAAGCTCGGTTGCAAATTCACAGAACAGGAGACAGGTATTGAAGTGGCTGCTTTCACTGCTGTTTTCCCCAGTCAGCATGGAAGACTTTTAGTG
>CM049809.1:21650082-21737763 GCA_027422405.1 Ptychobarbus kaznakovi
CAACATCTCCCACCGCTGCCCACAATACATAATATCCTCCCAAAATACATTAATATCCTACAATAAATACCCTCCATAATTAACAGCACAACTGTGAATAATCATTAAATAAGCAATAGCTATACATTGAAATTAAAGCGAAGGGATGCGGCAATCAGATTGTGTGATTATGTGAGTGAAAATGTCACTCCAGATTGCATATGTTTTGTTTTTTAGTTAATTAAATATAAAGCTGCATGAATATGGAAAAGCACAGTTGTAAACAGTGGTGCATTATTGTTAGAACACATTTGTTAAGAAACATTAAAAAGGTTCTGTCATTAGTTTACAAGCTGTGGCTTCCACTGAGACAACAGTTCAATACAATAAAAAACAACTTCCTGATTCCTTCTTGCTCTTCTGTTATTAAGCATTTCCATGAATATGAAAAACACATTAGAACAGGCACAAATCCTGTCATTTTAGTGAGACCTATAGTAGATTAATTATTGTCTAACACAATATTAATATTACAAATGTTGTGCGTCTAAAGGAGTAATTTACCCAAAATGAACATTTTCTAAAATTTTACTCAGGTGACATTTATTTCGCAATTAAATTAATTTTTTTATTAAATTTAAATGTAGCATTACATCACTTGCTCACGAATGGATCCTCTGCAGTGAATGGGTGCTGTCAGAATGAGAATCCAAACAGCTGATAAAAACATCATAATATTCCACAAGTAATCCACATGATGCTAGTCCACCAATTAACATCTTGCAATTGAAAAGCTGCATATTCGTATACAAGTTCAATTTTTAATTAAGACGTTTTAACTTTAAGCCATCAATTTCTGACAAAAAAGTCCATAATCCATAATAACGCTTACTCCAGTGAAAAAGTCCATGCCCCATTGTCCTTTCACATCGAAAGCAACCAACATATTTGCTTACAACTGTGTTGGACTGTTTTCAATTGTAAATCATGCTTAATATGTGCATATTTTCTCCCAATTCAGATGAGATGACTTTTACTGTAAAAAGCTATTTAATAGAGGACTCATATTTTAGTAGGTTTACATCAACTAAAATATGAGACATTACTTGTGAAATATTACTTGTGGATGATTTTGATTATTTTATTCAGCTGTTTGGACTTTCATTCTGATGGCAATTCATTTTTTTTTAAGTTGCAGGCCCTATTCTATACCTTTCCATAAAAAGTCAATGCATGGTCTGATGTACATTATTTTATTGGATATATTTTGCACACTTAAGTGTGTTGTACCCTCTTTCAACCCAAACTAATTACAAGTGGTCAGCACATTTCTATCACACCCAACTCATATCCAAATGCCTATGACCACTTGAAATTGGATTTTAAGGTGAGGTTATCTAAATTCATGACTACATACATCATGAAGTCAGAATTGCTCATTGCCATTTCAGTTAGCATATGTATTAAATTAACTTCAAATGTGTGTGCTTTATACAATCTACATACACAAGCAGACACTTTTATTCAAAGCAAATTATCTGTCACAGCATGTAGTTGACAGCCAATTCCAGTATCCAATATATCCAATCAGATCACCCAAGACAGATGTTTTGTAAAAGTGTAGATGTGGACTTCTGCAAAAGCACAACCATTTCCAAACTGCTAGTATTCAGTAGCATGAACATGAAAGTTGAATGCACTGGCAACTTGTGTAACAATCCATACCATGCCACATTAAAAAGAGACTTTCAGCTCCAAAGGCACATTCTGATTGCATTATGGGAATTAAATGTCTATAGAGTCATTAGAGACAGACGCTCATCATAGGTGATCAACCTTTTTTCATCTGCAAGTCTTTGCATGATCAGTTAATGACAGCACAATACGGTCTGATGGCCCTAGATGAGCATTTATTGCGCTCACAAAAGTGGCAGACCAAAGCTTTCTTCTCCCCCCAGGGAAGTCGTATTTTCTTCCTCTTTGTTTTCGCCATATGCATTTTATGTTTCTTTGTCTGTGTCGGGTTTTCAAGATTCTCAGGGAGGCTGAAAATGTTCCCTATCCAATTTCTCCAGAGAGCCACAATGTTTTCAATATGCTGATGTACTGCATTCCCTTTCACTTTTACAAATGGGCTGCAATATTAAAATGAACACCCCTATCCTGAAATCCATTTACTCTCTTGCTGGTTTAAAACCATCACTGAATTGAAATAAATGTGTTCCTCCACCTTCAGGTTATATTCATTAAAATAACCTTAATGAAATCAGCTGCAATCCATGTCACTTGCCCATGTTTCCTTATATGCTCGGTCTGTTCAAATCTCCATTTATACAGATTCCTCTTCTATCCAAAAAAATCCTTTCTTCAATCCCCATCAGAGCAAATGTAAAAATAGGCACAATATTGAACATTATACATTATATTATATACATGTTACATACACACATACGTGCATACATACTTACGATGTATGTGTATACACACACACACACACACACACACACACACACACACACAACACACACACATATATATATATTATACACAGTATCTCACAGAAGTGAGTACACCCCTCACATTTGTTTTAAAATATTTTATTATATCTTTTAATGTGACAACACTGAATAAATGACAATTTGCTACAGTGTAAAGTAGTGAGTGTAGAGCTTGAATAACAGTGTAAATTGTAAACTAGTAAAAACAGTGCTCAGACTATACGCCGCACACTGCATCAAATTGGTCTGCATGGCTATCGTCCCAGAAGGAAGCCTCTTCTAAAGATGATGCACAAGAAAGCCTGCAAACAGTTTTCTGAAGACAAACAGACTACGGACATGGATTACTGGAACCATGTCCTGTGGTCTGATGAGACCAAGATAAACTTATTTGGTTCAGATGGTGTCAAGCGTGTGTGGCGGCAACCAGGTGAGGAGTACAAAGACAAGTGTGTCTTGCCTAAAGTCAAGCATGGTGGTGGGAGTGTGGAGCTACAGTTCATTGAGTGAACCGTGAATGCCAACATGTACTGTGACATACTGAAGCAGAGCATGATCCCCTCTCTTCGGAGACTGGGCCGCTGGGCAGTATTCCAACATGATAACGACCACTGCCTTGCTAAAGAAGCTGAGGGTAAAGGTGATGGACTGGCCAAGCATGTCTCCAGACCTAAACCCTATTGAGCATATGTGGGGCATCCTCAAATGGAAAGTGGAGGAGCTCAAGGTCTCTAACATCCACCAGCTCTGTGATGTCGTCATGGAGGAGTGGATGAGGACTCCAGTGGCAACCTGTGAAGCTCTGGTGAACTCCATGCCCAAGAGGGTTAAGGCAGTGATGAAAAATAATGGTGGCCACACAAAATATTGACACTTTGTGCCCAATTTGGGCATTTTCACCTAGGGGTGTACTCAGCGGTTTGTGGCCAGCGGTTTAGACATTAATGGCTGTGTGTTGAGGTATTTTGAGGGGACAGCAAATTTACACTGTTATACAAGCTGTACACTCACTACTTTAGTTTGTAGCAAAGTGTCATTTCTTCAGTGTTGTCACATGAAAAGATATAATAAAATATTTACAAAAATGTGAGGGGTGTACTCACTTCCGTGAGATACTGTATATATTACTGTGCAATTAATCCAATCCAGGTCTACTAATACCCATATTTTGCTGTGGAATACTTATGTTAGGGATTTCATTCAGGACCGGTTCCAATTTATAGCAAATACCTCAACTGAATGATGTTCTTGGTTCTCATTCACTTTATTAATTTATTGGTGCTTGTGAATGCAATATTTATTCAACAACATATGCAACTAAATATATATGTGAAACAAACACTAATCATCAGTATATCAGTGTAACGAGAGTCCACTGAAGGCGAGCGTAGTGAGAACCCAAGTGCAGTTTTATTTATAAAGTGATCCAAAGTACAAAAATAATCAGAGACTTGACTTGAACAGGCTTGACATGACTTGAATAGACTTGAATTGAACAGACATGACTAGACTCACTGACAGCAGGTTACAACATCAATACACAACAAGAAACAAAGTCAATTTCATGGCTACTTATAGCAAACAAGGAGGGTCACATGACAAAAACAAACCAATGGGAAACAAGACACATGAACTGGACAACCAATCAGAACATGACACAATGAACAAGGGAACCAATAGAATGAAGACATGAGGGCAAGGGAAGCATGAAACAAATGGGGACCATGCCTCAACTCCAAAATAAAAGACATGAAAAGATGAAAATGAAACAAACCAAAAACATCAACAAGAAAAAACAAGTCATAACAAGGCGAGGCTCAGGCGTGGTGGCCATCTTGGCCGGGGAATCAGGCGTGGGTGCTATCTTGCGATGAGGCTCAAGCGTGGCGGCCATCTTGGCCGGGGAATCAGTCATAGTGGCCATCTTATAACAAGACTCTGGACAATCAGCTGAGACGTCACAAGGCTCTGGCTGATCGGCCATCTTGCAATGAAGCTCTTGAATGGCGGCCATGTTGTGAAGAATCTCTTGAGTGGCCAGCATGACGTGAGCAGGCCCTGGAGTAGCAGACATGATGTTAGCAGACTCTGGCTTGGGAGACATGATGTGATCAGGCTTTGACTTAGTAGACATGATATGAGTAAACTTTGACTTAACTGGCATGATTTGAGCAGGTCCTGGAGTAGCAAGCATGACGTTAGCAGGCTTTGGCTTGGCAGGGATGACGTGAGCAGGTCCTGGAGTAGCAGGCATGACGTTAGCAGGCTTTGGCTTGGCAGGCATGATGTGAACAACTCCTGACATAAAGGTCGGGACGTGAAAATGCTCTGGTGCAGAGGGTACAGCACAGTTGCGGGGCTCCTCATCCCTAGCCCCCAAAGTAAATTATGAACCAGCCAGCAAAAGAGCATAGTCAATATATTTCTGCAGAGACCAGTGTATTTTCCCTCCAGGTAACAGGAAACGAATGGGTTCATTAAGACCCACCCAAAATAGGTCCTTAAGGGCCACATCATTAAAATCCACTAGGTTGCAGAGTCCACAAAAGTCCCGAACATAATCCTCAATAGCCTGGTTTCCTTGTCGAAGATGGACAAGACGATCTGCTGGGTTCATTTTGATGGTCATTTATTCTGTAACGAGAGTCCACTGAAGGCAAGTGCAGTTTTATATACAAAGTGATCCAAAGTACAAACTTAATCCGAGACTTGACTTGACTTGATCAGACTTTACTTGAACAGGCTTGACATTACTTGAATCGACTTGACTTGACTTGAACAATACACATGACCTCTACAACCAATCAGAGCATGACACAATGAACAAGGGAACCAATAGCATGAAGACATGAGGGCAAGAGAAGCATGAAACAAACAGGGACCATGACTAAACTCCAAAATAAAAGACATGAAAACATGAAACAAACCCTAAACAGACCTTACAACCAGATTATCAAACAAATGATGAGTCAGTTCTATTTAGTTAATTAAAATCATTCCACTTACAACTGTGAGATTTTAATCAGTGCTGTTACTGACTGATATACTGACTGTTCATATTAAAACATAGTTAAATATTAATTATATTATAAACATACATAATACATTAATATATTATAAACATTATGCCTATAATATACAAAATAAATTTAATATTAAATTTATTTTACACTATTTGGAATTTTGTGTTTAATAGTGTTTAACAGATGGCAAATTATTGGAATGCATGTATGCTCTTATTCAATATGACAGCATGAAAAACATACTTTATGAATAAACATCAAATAAATACTGGCTAAAGTCAAGAGATCAAATTGACAATATAACATTAATTAAGTGACTAATAGCCAGATATAAACATGCAGCTAATACATAATACGGGTATAATTAGAAGGCAGAGACTTTCGTTTTGAACTCAGTGCATAAAGCTCACTATGTGTTTCTGGGTCAGAATGACTCAAAATGACACTGACATGATGGTTCCTGTTTACTGTTCCTGATCTGTACTATTGTAAAAAAAATACAGTCAAAGTACTGCAGCAAGTGCTCAAGAAGATACTGTATATATATATATATATATATATATATATATATATATATATATATATATATATAATGCTGTACGGTATACATGTACTGTTTTTTCCCTTTTGTTTCCCTAATGATTTATTGCAGCATGAGGGGGCTGTTTTATTCCTTGCCAGTGTCTTGGTAAGGATCATCTAAAAAAAGACAATATGCCTGTTCATGTTTCTTAATGAAGTCTACTCAACAACAACAAAAAAAGTATTCTACAAAAAAAAGAGTCAAACAGTGTTACCCCCATGGGTGTATATAATCAATACTTTTTACCAAACGCGCTATTCCCACTCATGAACATTGGTTAAAGTCAAAAGGTCAAAATCATTGCAATATAATGAGAGAGACTAATGGCCAGAAATAAGCCACCAATTTCAGACTAAAAACATTAGGTTTTCTGTAATTACGAAGGCCGTAACCTCAGCTGTTGGACACTAATTATCTCAGGTTTGCTCATCATAATGGGGTCCACTCTTGAGTCTCTGACCTGTTTTTTTTTAGCTGTACTGCAAAGGTAATGAGGTATTTGGTGTCATAGTCTTATTGTTCTTCAATGTGAGAATGCAGGCTTTGTTTTTCTCTCAGTATAGACACCCATAGAGTGTACCCCAAATATTTGGACACTTAGACCATGTCTACAATGGGCATGAACAGCTTGAAACTGTCTACACAAGATGTTTCAAAGCGACTATAGCGGATCCATTTGTCCTTAATGTCAGAAGTAGAGCAAGCAGGTCATAGATAGAAGGGGGCATCAGTTTACTGTTGGAATTTGATGCAACATGCAGTGCTATATATATATTGTCTCTGATTATAATTGGTTTTATTGGTCTTCGTAGCATCACGCTGATCTCGTCTGGTGTAGAAATGACCCAAAATGTATGAATGTCTTTGCATTAAACAATAAATTATCAAAACAAGTTGCATTTATTTTCTACGCATTTTAAGAAAAAACATTTCACAAAAAGTAGTGTCCTAAGCTGGATGGACAGACGGACAAACGGACAACATATGAATGAAATCAATGGATGGTTGGATGGAACAACATAGATGAACATTATAGTGACCTGGCTATAGGTGGATGAATGAGTGAATTAATTCATTAAATTGACATGAGGATGGATGGCTGGATGGATGGAACAACATATGGATGAAATATATGGATAGATGAATGGATGGAACAACATGGATGGTTAGATGATGGAATGATATGGATGGATGGATGAGTGGATGGATGGAACAACATATGGGTGAAATCTATAGATGGATGAATGGATGGAACAACATGGATGGATGATGGACCGATATGGTTGGATGGATGGATGGATGGAACAACAGGATTAAATATATAGACATGGCTGAAGATTAAATATATAGTGACATGGAGTTAAATATATAGTGACATGGCTGAAGATTGATGAATGGATGGATGGATGGATGGATGATGGATGGATGGTGGATGGATGGATGGATGGATGGATGGATGGATGGATGGATGAATGGATGGAACAACATATGGATGAAATCTATGGATGGATGAATGGAATGACATGGATGGATGGAACAATGGGTGGATGGATGGGTGATGGAATGACATAGTTGGATGGGTGGATGAATGGAAGAACATATGGATGAAATCTATAAATGCATGGATGGAGTGAAATGGATGATGGATAGACAGACCATCCCTTTAACATCACCTCACTTCCCCCCACCCCCTCCCCTCAGCAACCTAATATATATTTATTTTTTTACAGCATAGTGGACCAATTTACTAATAAGAAGTCAGTGGAGTTGATCATTGCAAACAGAAAGAAAAAAAAACATAATGTCCCTGCGATTATGCAAATAAGGATTATAGATGTCAAGCAATACAGAATTTGGAGTATATTTATCAGATAACATAGTTGGGCAAGCAGTGTTGAGGAATGAAGGTTTGTTTTGGGAGGTGGATTTCTGTTTGCTTACTGTGACAACTTCAGCTAGCTGCTAATTGATTATTGCACCTTGGAATGAGAAATGTAACAGAAAACCGATCACATGTCAGTCACACACAATTGTATTTCTCTGTTAATTCCAGGGAATATAAGGAAAATGATTCAATATCAAATTGTAAGATTTGGTCAACGCCATTGCAATTATACACTCTCAGAAAAAGGTACAAAATATGTCACAGGGTCGGTACCTTTTCAAAAGGTACTAAAATGACCATACAGGTACTAATATTTACTCGTTAGGTATTATGCAATTTTAATGTATGGATATGCACTCTTAAATAAAAATAAGTAAGGTACATTTACAAACTCCAGCAGACCTAATCACAAGCTCACAATCATAACACCACACCATGTTTTTTTATAGCATCAAATAACTAATAAAAACTACCTTAGGTTACACTTTATATTAGGTGGCCTTAACTACGATGTACTTACTTTTACATTAATCAATTGATTCAATGCACGTATTGTGTACATACATGTTTTTACATTGTGATTATATATTTAAAAATACTTGTTTAGCAATACAGTCTGAACACAATAAGTACATTCTACTTATTTTTTATATAAGTACATAGCAGTTAAAAACCCTTTAAGATTCCTGTAAAATTGGCCTAAAACGCCTAAAAAAGGCATACCCAAAGTAAATTGCATGCTGTTCAAGGGCCATTTGGATGATATGCATGGTGTTGGTCTCCTCTGAAAGGTGACACTCTGAGGTTTGTTTCTCAACAGTCAGAATCACTGTAAATAGTTTTTTTTGTAAATAGAAGCCTGCAGATGACTATAGCTGGGAGGTATGAACTGGAAAATACATTGGGATCACAGAATGAAGCCTTACCATGCCAAATTTACCATTTGATAAACAATATATCAGAAAATTAGTGTTTTACACATGTTTATCTAATTTTATGTCTAGACGCTTCCAAAAAAATTACACTTGGGAGACTCCAAACGACCCTTTGTAACCAACGACACATACAATGCTGTAATTCTTGAATGCTTTAATGTACAGTCATCATTTTGGGCTCTAATGAAAGGTTACACTTAGAGCTATTCAATTTCCCATCCAGATTCACTGTCAATAATTGCTGACACATAGTAACTGAAGCATAAACACATTATAGTGACATTTATTTATAGACTTCAAAATGTGTACACTTTTAAAATTACATATATATTTATAATTTATAATCTAAATACATTTTTTTCCTATATTTATATTTCTGTACATAGTACATTATTTAATTTGTGTTTTTTTCTTATATTGGTGTTATATTGCATCCCTACTGTGTTATTCCTATGTATGTCTGTACTATCATGCATGTCTGCATTATGTCAACAAAAAGTGGTCTGATAAAGACATTGATTGTACATGCTGTGTTTATTGAATCTTTAAATGCTTTCCATGGATATATGACATGTTCAACTTTTTTTTTTTGAGTTTTTTTTTTTGTGTCTGACGACTTTACCCCGTCACTAAGACATCCCGCCGGTGGTACGCTGGATTCTTAAAGGGTTAAGACCACCTAATATAAAGTGGGACCCAAATTTATAAGTAAAACAAACACTTGGACATACATCAGAATAAAACAATAAATAAAATACTAGCTACAATATGGAAACCATCTGTGGGAGGAAAAAAATCTTTAAAGTGAAATTAGATTTTTAGTTTGCCTAACATCTCATACGCTTACATGGAGAGGGCGGGATTTCAGATGGTGATAAAAATGTTTGTCTTTACTTTTCAGGACTTGTCCGGCACACTTGGTTGCACAGCATATTCGTAAATTTGGTCGCAGTGCAAACAAGATAAGGGTGTGATCCTTTAAGTACACTTTCGATGTGTTGATTAACATACTAAGGCACATCAAATTATATTTGTACTGGAAAAAAAATCAATCAATCAATCAATCAATCAATCAATAATCAATCAATCAATCAATCAGTAGAATGAAGTTTAAAATATAAAACAACATTTTGGTGGTGCACGCAAAGATTAAAACTGATGCAATATAGGTTTGTTTGCTTTATATGAGAGTCAGTTGCTTAATTTAGAACAAATCAGATGGCATACTGTTATATCCTGAGTGCCATATTGTACCTCCCAGCTCTTCTGTTGAACTTCATTCCTCTATATACTTCATATGACTCTCGGTGGTCCTGTAAATCCATTGGTTATACACAAGAATAGCTCAGACACTGCATTAACAGATTCCAGTGAGAACTTGATTTACATCATAATTAGACCAAATTAAATACAAACCCATGGAAAAAGAACAACACTGCAGCAAACTGCTTAGAGTAGTGCATAATTAATAGCCCATTGTGTACCAGCTCCTTTACTGAAGGTCAAAACTCAACACAAGCAATCTGAAACAGTTTCCTCAAGGGTTCTAATGAGCACACCATTATAGATCCAAAAACGCACGGCAGAGACATGCAGTATGCTTGTCATATTGACACTTAATGTCATTTGCAATTGTACTCTGGTGTTTTATAACCTCAAAGATCTAAGACACATTGTGATCTACAGTAAAAGATGGCGTAACACAGTGTGGAACAAATTCAGACTGGTTTTGCCATCTTAATCTTCATGATGGAGGTTCCTCTTTATCTGCATGTCTACATGTTTTTACAAGTGCATCCAGCCCTGTGCTCCTATCTTTTGAAGGTATTCATTTCAGGAAATAGAAATGTAAAATACAAAAGCTGGTAAAATGATTAAAGGACTATCTAGATCAAACGCAGAATGACTAAAAGGATCCAGTTATATTCAAAAGCAATAAACAAATCCACCTACCAAAACGTACCTTTGGCTGTCAGCTTGGCTAGGTATTAATGGCTCTACACTGACATTTTAAACTTTGTGTATCAAGACTTCAGATGGTGCAGATTAACTGGTTTTTGTTTGGAGAATATATAGAGTTTGCCAATATACTGTATATGCAGTGATTCAGACAGATTTATGATCTATATGGAGTGTATTTTAATCATCCAGAAATAAAAGCAGAATACTTTAGGCAGAACAGTACAACAGTTGGTCACCGAGGCAGTATTCTCAAAGGAACATTTTTGGAACTGATTTATCTCAGAGGGCTCGAAGTACTGTACCTTCCGTTATGAAAAAGAGGAGCACTTTATTGTACTGAATGTGCATTTGTGTCATACTTCAAACAAACAAATAAATAGATGAATAAGCATATAATATAATATTAATCGTGACTGTTTCTTAACACACTAAGTTCACTTTGTAATACCATCAAATTAAGTCAAATTTACTTTAGTTTTTCTTTTATTTTAAGTACACTTTTGAAATGTTGACTCGCAAACTAAAATAAACTGTTATTGACAAAGTGCTTCATTGTTTAACTGTAGCTTTTATTCTTTTTGCATTTAAAGTTATTTTATATGTACTAAATTGCAATTTCAAATGTGTTCAAAAGTGAATAATTATAAATATATTTACATGACTTACAAGTTTAAATATAAATTATATTGAAGTATATTTTAGTTTACAATACATTTATTGTCAGTACAATCAGCAGATGATAATTTATTGTAAGGAATAATTGCAAAGGTGTTAGTGGATCAAAAAAGTGCTCAGCAAACTGGATTTAATATAAATGTAAACTATAATTAATTTTAATTTAACTGCAATTAACATGCAAGGTGTCAGAATCAAGTACTTGCAGTTCAAACTTAGGCGTATTCTTTTAAAATATATTATTCCCATAATTTATTTATTTTTTTAAATTCTCTTGTTAAAAGTATTCTACTTTTTTCCATAATGGTACAGTACATGTTATAAGGTACTAACATGTACCTCTTAGGGGTAGATCGAGGTACAAAGTTGTCCCTTTAAGGGTACTGCCCCAGTGACAAGCTGTTGTGCAACTAATCTAACATTTTTAAAGGCATAACTCATGCTTCAAGGTGATAATAAACTATGATGTTTGTAGACATTGCAGAAAGTGATTGTACAGTTATATAGTGATGGAGAGTGCTATCATTTCAGAGTTCACAGAGATGTGAACTGAACTAGAGATAACACAATAATTCAATTTGATATAATGTATTCAGAGTGACAAGTATTGATAACATAATATCATATCATATGATATAGTGATATAATACATTGTTCAGAAGAATTGCAATTCATTAACTCTCTCACAGTTGTATAATACATCTGCGATGCTAACATACACCCATTTCTAATGGATTAAGCCTTGGCCTGGAAGAGAGGTCGTCAGGTGGTCCCCACACTTTCTCTGGGTGTTTCGACCCTTAACCACAACATGCTCCAGTTGGCGGGTCAGCAGTGACTGGCCAGGTCACTGCCCCTCTCCTCCAGGCTTCCAGCTTGTGCCCTCTCTCTTGTGCCAGAGCCAACAGGAGGCTCTCTCTGACGCTTCTCCCAGCCTGGGAATGGCTGTTTTCCTCAAGTGGCCTCTCAGTCCAACCTTCATCAATAGACTCCACACAGATTGAGCTGGGAATCCTTGACATCCGACTTCCACCGTCATCAGCCATGTTGTCCACCCCTTTTCCCGGCAGTCTTGGACAAGTTGCTGGTATTTGCCTTTTTTCCTCTCTGCAGCTTCCTCACAGCCCTCCTCCCACGGTACCGTCAGCTCCACCAGGAAGATCTTCTTTCCCCCTGGAGACCACATAATGATGTCGGGCCTTAGAGTTGTGGACAGTACCGCCTTGGGGAAGTGGAGTTTCCTCCCGAGGTCAACCTCCATTTCCCATCCCTGGGCTGACTGCAGGAGATTCTGCCTGACTTGGCTGGGGACGACAGGTCTTTGGCTCTCTTTCACAAAGGCGATGGTGCTCAGCAGTGGTTTTGCTTTGGCTGGTTGTTTCTTCCTCCTTTCCTGCTCCAGGATGTCTGCGAGCACTGCCAACACCTTGTCATGGCACCACCTTTATCTTCCATGTGTCAATGCTATCTTACACCCTGACAGAATATGTGCTATTGTTCCATTCCCGCCACACAACCTGCACAGTGGGTCCTCCCTCCTCCCCCACCTGTGCAAATTGACTGGGGTTGGTAAGGTGTCATACACTGCTCGGAATAGAAAGGATATACGGAAGGGCTCCAGCCGCCACAGTTCACTCCATGTGATTGTTCTCTTGGGGAGGTTCCACCTCGTCCAGGCGCCTTGAGTTGCGAGCTCGATGGATTTTGCTCTTCTCCCTTCTTCCTCAAGGTTTCGGACTTCATCCTGGATCATGGCTCTTTTCTCCCTAGTGGTGGACTTTGACCGCTGATGGAAATGTGCTGTTCCAAGACCCTGTCTTCCAGTGCAAGGGTTTCTGATGAGGTCTTTGATCCTAAGATAACATTCTGCCTGGTTAATTGCCATGCTGTCAGCCCACTTACGGCCAGATCTGTCTCCTGCTTCCCTGGTGAGTTGGTCTCGAGAGTCCCTGTATGTCAGGGCTAGTCTGCACATGGCAAATTTAAACTACTCAACCACTGATGACAGGGGAAGCTAGAGCTGGCCTGACCGTATGTAGAACCCCAAGGATGTAAAGCTCGGGGGTATTCCCAACCATCTTCTAAGGTGCTTGTTGAACTTCCTCTCCATTTCTTAAACAGTTGATAGGAGCACCTCATATACAGTGAGAAGCCACATGAGTCTCGGGAGCAGGCCATGTTGGTAGATCCAGCACTTGTATTTCCCAGGCAGGCCATACTTGTCAATCTTCTTCAGCCATTCTTCAACTTGTTTTCTGGTGCTGGAGATGCTGTTCTTGTCTGACAGGGACTCATCATACCACTTTCCAAGGCATCTAATTGGGTTCCCCTGGATGTTCGGGATCACTTCCCCTTGAACAAGTAGCTTGAACCTTCCAGTTGTTTTGCCCTTTTGGGTCACCAGACTCCTTGATTTCTTGGGCTTAAAGACCATCTTTGCCCAAGTGGCCATGCGATCCAGTTCTGCCAGGACCCATCTTGCCTGCATGTGAGTTGGTGTTATCACTGTAAGATCATACATGAATGCTCTGATTGCTGGCTATTGACATCCTGCTGCGGTCTTCGGCCCTCTTGACTTTGTACTCACTGCAGAGTTGATCAGGTTAATTCCCGTGATGAACAAGATGGGAAAGATTGTGCATCCTGTCATTATCCCCTTCTCCACTGGCTGCCACTTTGTTGTAAATTTGGCGGACTGGAATCATAGCTTGATGTCTTATTAATGACTTTATTTTGTATTAGAAAACTGAATGGGCTGAGTGTCTTTTTAAATGTATTTATTTTTAGAAATGTGCATATAGGATGGTCAGATACATCTTGTTTACACTCTGTATGGATTTATTCCTTGCTGCACGGACAAAGTGCTTCTTGCTGTATTTGTCATGTAACTCAATAATGTGAAATTCTGTGACCTTAGATATATTTTTATGCTATGGTAAGAAACATTTATGTGACATTTGATATTTCCTTGAAAACTCCGTCGCACTCCAACCAGTCTTATCTACAAAATTCCCTCTGTCCCACAGATCTGTCAGGCGGTGCAGACAACAGTTTAGCTGTGGCTCCCCTTTTGACAGATTATGCAGTTGATAAACCGATGAAGACCCCAAATACTCTGTAATACAAGTGCAAGCAAATCTCAGACTGCTTACAATGAACAGCTAGTGAAAAGCTGAGCACGTTTCTGCTGTTGAAGGCAAAAATCCGCAGAGGAGTTTAGCATTTTCCATGATATTTTAATCCCTAACATATAAATATATAGGTACTTGTCCCTCACCTGAAACCATAAACATCAAGGGAAATATACATATGAGTCATGTAATGTTATGCTATAAAGATTATACACACTTTCATGTATTGCTTAATAAAGGGTGCAATATTTCCATTAGCAGGGCAATTTAGTATCCACTCCTCAGCACAGAGAAAAGGATCAATTATATGAAATGCAGTATTTTACGGTTCACTCAGACGAGCATGCCAAGCTATTTTTTGGATAGATTTCTTTCTCTTCTCTTTTCCCCCACACTTTCTCTCACTCTCCTAGCCCATCGCATAAATGCCCACTACAGAATCCTGCTGAGCTCCATTTTCAAAATAATTTTTCTTTCATGCACACTTTCAGCATCTGTTAAACTTCCCGAATGCAACGTTTTTCTTCCAGTGTAAATGAAATACACTCCTTCGCCAACTAGTTTGTGTCTACTACATCCTTAAGCTTTTAAAGTAGTTTCTCTTTTGTGCTCTTTTAGCTTGTGGTCCAATTGCTATCAGCTTTTCTGGAGAATATATATATATATATATATATATTATATATCATTTTTTTTGAAAAGTAAAATTCAAAAATGAACACAAAAACCATAAAATGTTGACATTTTGCATCATGAAAGTAAGGTTAATAATATAACCCTAATTTGAGTAAAACTGAAAATGTTGTCCTCTAAGTTATATTATTAACCTCTTCACTTGTTCGATTGGGTTCAGATCAGGAGACATACTTGGCCACTGAATACTTTCAAGAAATCCAACAGTGGCCTTAGATGTTATATAAAACTTAGTCTTGTCAACATTTGTGAATTCATGATGCCATCAATGAAATTTCATGCAGCCCCACATAAGGACACTGTTTTCACTGTAGACCATGCATTTTTCTTTGTATTCCTCACCTTTGCGAAGCCATACAGTTAAGCCATCAGTTCCAAAAACATTTATCTTGGTCTCATCACTCCAGAGTATAGAGTCCCAGTAGTCTTCATCTTTGTCAGCATGGGCCCTGGTAAACTCTAGTAGCTTCTTTCGTGGACGGCACCCATGCATGCCATAGTATACGCCGTATTGTGTCACGGGAAATAGTCACTTTTGGCTTTCTATAGATAACTATAACTATATCAGAAGACACTTCCTGGACGTCTCTGTGAGATGGTTGCAGTTCCATCTTTTTTTTAATGTTGTACCACTTTTGCTACGTGTAAAGAAATATTTTCTTTCTCAGGTCTTGTGACATTTCTTTCCATTGGTGCCATTGCTGACAGCATGAAAATGATATTTTCTTTATAACCCCTTTTATAGTCGTGTAATGAATAATTAGACTTCACCTGTGGTTGAATTCTTGTTAAATTAGACATTGTAGTCTAAAAAATTGCATCACCCTAATTTTGAGTAAAACTGAAAAGTTGTTCTCTATTATATTATTACCTACTTTCTTGTTATTAGTTAAACAGATGTTATATAAAAACTTAGTCTTGTCAACATTTTGGAAAATGTTTTTTGTGTTCATTGAGATATTGTTTAAAATGTACTTTTCAAAGGGGATGTACTCATTTAACTGAGCACTGTTACGGTGCTCGTGACGTGACGGTTGCACATCACCTAAGACTACATTTCCCATAATCCATTGCACCGACGACACACAGCTGATCACACTAATCACGCAGTTGATCACACATCACACAGCCTACATAAACCATGGACTTCCTCTTCCCCTCTGCCAAGTATTGTTTAGTGTTTAGCATTCTCCAAATGTTAACTACTACCAAGCCTTTCTGTGTTTTGTTTTTGTGTTCAGTCTCCTGTATTGTTCTGCATTTTTCACTCTCCAAGTGTTAGCTGCTTTATGGAGCCATTTCTAGTTTCTGTTTCTTATTTTAGTTTCAGTCTAGTCTTTCCGTGTTGCCTTATTGTCTGGTTCCTGACCTTCTGCTTGTTACCTGGATTATCTCTCTGCCTTGCCCTCTGGATATTGTTCGCCGATCGTAGACCACGCCCGTTTACTTGAGTACTCATCTGCCTTGCCCTCTATATACCTGTTTGCCATTTGTTCGACCCTGCCTGTGTTTTGACCATGTCTATCAATAAAAGCTTGGATATGGATCCTCACGCCTCTCGTCTTGTCGGCCCTGTTACAGTAAGCTATTACATTACACATTTTAGATAATATAATCCGATTACTTTTGACCTAACTCTTTTATCAAATTGATTTAAACAGGAGAATCGTTTACCATATAGATGTAAAAATACAAAGAGTGAGAAAATATATTAATTTCATTGTAATTAACATTATATAACAAATGTTTCTTAAGCTGCAGTTTGTAAATGGAACTAGAGGGTGTTTGTGAGTTTAATAAAAGGCAAACATGTAATTAAATCATAAAAACGTAAAATTAAAATAATGATCAAAATAATTAATTTACTAAAAAAAAAAAATATTTTATGTTTACCTGCATTTTATGAGAACCGTGAACATGCAAATGTGATAGTTAATTATTAAAAAAAATATTTTAAAATCTCAGGGGTACTTAAAGGGGTCATTGATTATGATTTCACTTTTTTACTTTAGTTAGTGTGTAATGTTGCTGTTTGAGCACACATAACATCTTTAAAGTTATGATGCTCAAAGTTAAATGCAAAAGGAGATATATTACAGAATTGCTGACTGACCACCCCTTTAAGTCAATATTTTAGTTTAAAGAGGTTCAGATGACAAAAAGTTAGAGAATGTCTGCAAAACAAGAAATAATGAGACTGTGTGAATTTGAAAGACAAAAGCCTTTCAATAATGCATAATAATACATGTGTATTGGTTAAATAACCTATTGAGTGATAATTCAAATAAAAATGAATGTTCATCGGTAGTTGATGCAATGTTAAAACACTTCTTAAACCTGAAATTATTTTTGTAAATCCATTGGCCCAATGCTATGTCGCCACCTGACTAATGACTAGTCTATGTGTGAATGTCCACAAAACTGGACTTTTTGAGTCTATAAAAGAGGTATACTATTTTAGAAAGGAAAATTTTAAAGATAAAAAGAGGAATTAGAGAGAATCAATAAATTATGAATAATGTATTGCTATTGTGTGAATATGTAATCATGTAATCAATAACTGTAGTGTGATTGTGTATTTTAAAATGGAACTTACTCTAATTACATAGTATGTAGTGGATTTGTGATTATGTTTCCAGATTTGCTGTAATCTAGTTTATTTCTACTCATTCTGATGTACGTAATCCAGAGGAATGCATATGTATCAGGACAATTGACCAGCAAAGCATGACAGGCGTGGGCTAATCTACCTTCGTTCACAATTACTGGATTTGAGCAAGTGTCAGCCATTGGCTACATCCTTGGAACTGTTGCTTTGAATCTGGATCATGCCTAAGTCAAAGCCTCCATGCGGTGAACTGTTGCTTGTCCACATCTTCCGTCAAAACAAATCCATCCGTAGAGAGTGAAAACATTAGAACCCAAATCAACAGTTTGTTAAATATTCTGACAAAAAGAGAGATAGCAGTGAGCTCCCAAATCAACAGTTTGTTATATTCTGAAAAAAAAAAGATTGGACTTGTGAGCTCAGCAACATGAATGAATGAATGATGCATTTATATAGCACTTTATTGTGTATAGCTGTACACCCAAAGTGCTTTACAATCATGTGAGGGTGTCTCTCCTCAACCACCACCAGTGTGCAGCATCCACTTGTATGATGCGATGGCTGTCACCGTAAAAAGGACTGGACATCCACAGAGGACAACAGTGGTGGATGATCGGAAAATCCGCTCCATGGTAAAGAAAAACCCTTTCACAACATCCAGCCAAGTGAAGAACACTCTCTAGGAGGTAGGTGTATCACTGTCAAAGTCTACAGTATTTCACGAGAGCAAATACATAGGATTCACCACAAGGTGCAAACAAGGCAAGATTAGACTTTGCCAAAAAAACATCTAAAAAAGCCAGACCACTCCTGGAAAAGCATTCTTTGGATGGCTGAAATCAAGATCAACCTGTACCAGAATTATGGGAAGAAACAAGGTGGAGCAGTGTGATGGCATGAGCATGCATGGCTGAAGCAGCCAGATTAATTCTGAAGTGTATAAGAATATACTGTCTGCTCAGATTCAGCCAAATGCAGCAAAGTTGATTGGACGGCGCTTCATAGTACAAGTGGAGTGTAAGTGCTAAATAAGTGTTTATATTTCAGACCTGTCAGGAAATATTTCATGGGACATTGTTCGTCCATGCATGTCTTGTCATATCTGTAAACAGAGTGAAGTATAGCTTCAATACTTTTGCATATGTGAGGTGTGGGAATAGCATGAAGCTAAAAGTTAGTTGTGACAACGAGTGAGAAATATTGTACCTTGTACTATACAAAAGACAAATCACAGGTTGTAAAAACAAAGAAACTCCAAACAGATCAAAGTGTATAAGCAAATAGGGTATAGTTGGGACAGAGTCCGTAATAAAACCCGAATCAACATTGGCTTGGCTTTTTAGAGTTGGCGAGATGTAAGGTCTGTTTTTGGTTCTGTTCCATGTTCTTGTTTTCATATCTTTTATTTTGAATTTAGTCATGGTTCTCGTCTTGCTTCCCTTGCCCTCATGTCTCTTTGCTATTGGTTCCTCTGTTCTATGTGTCATGTTCTGATTGGTTTTCATGTTCATTGTGTCATGTCCCCATTGGTCTGTTCTTGTCATGTGTCTCTCAGTGTTTGTTATAATTAGCCATGTCCTTGCATTTAGTTCTTGTCGTGTATTAATGTTGTTACCTGCTGTTGGTGAGTCTAGTCCGTTCATGCCATACCAAGTCTGTATCTTGTCAAGTCAAGTCTGTCTTTGTTTGGAGTCTGTTTGGATATTTGGATCACCTTGTAAATAAACTGCACTTGGGTTCTCACTACGCTCGCCTTCAGTGGACTCTTTACAGAATACACGACCCTCATCATGAACCCAGCAGTATCTCTCCTCTGCCTTCGTCAAGGTGACCGGGCCATAGAGGAATATGTTTCAGACTTTTGTGGACTGTGCAATTTGGTAGATTTTAATGACGTAGCTTTAAAGGGGATTTTTTCGTAATGGACTTAAAGACTGTTTGTATGACCTGATGCCAGACAACGCATGCTCTGTCACACTAGAAGAGTATATCGACCATGCTCTTTTTCTGGCTGGTTCATCATTTACTGTGGGGATTGCGGATGAAGAACCCTGCAATCCTACAGTATGCACGGCACCAGAGTATTTCCACATCCCAGCCGTCATGTCTAGTGTTGTTCACGTCATGCCTGCCAAGCCACAGCCTGCTCACGTCATGCCTGCCAAGCCACAGCCTGCCATCATGCCTGCCAGCCACAGCCTGCCACATCATGCTGCCAAGCCACAGCCTCATCATGTCTGCCATGCCAGGGCCTGCTAAAGTCGCCTACCCAGGGCCTGCTAACGTCATATCTGCCATTCCAAGGCCTGCTATAGTCACGCCTGCTGCTCCAAGGCCTGTTATTTTCACGCCTGCCGCTCCAAGGCCTGCTATCGTCACGCCTGCCAAGCCACAGCCTGCTCACATCACGCCTGCCGCTCCAAGGCCTGCTATCGTCATGCCTGCCGCCCCTAGGCATGCTATCGCCACGACGCCTGCCACCCCAAGGCCTGCTATCGCCACAACGCCTGCCGCCCCAAGGCCTGCTATCATCACGACGCCTGCCGCTCCAGGGCCTGCTATCATCACGATGCCTGCCGCTCCAGGGCCTGCTATCATCACGACGCCTGCCGCTCCAGGGCCTGCTATCGTCACGACGCCTGCCGCTCCAGGGCCTGCTATCGTCACGACGCCTGCCACTCCAGGGCTTGCTATCGTCACGACACCTGCCGCTGCTGGGCCTGCTATCGTCACGACGCCTGCCGTTCCAGGGCCTGCTATCGTCACGACGCCTTCCGCTCCAAGGTCTGCTATCGTCACGCCTGCCGCCCCAAGGCCTGCTATCGTCACACCTGCCGCTCCAAGGCCTGCTATCGTCACACCTGCCGCTCCAAGGCCTGCTATCGTAACGCCTGCCGCTCCAAGGTCTGCTGTCATCAAGCCTGCCGTTCCAAGGTCTGCTATCATCACGCCGGCCGCTCCAGGGCCTGCTATCGTCACGGCGGCAGCTCAAGGGCCTGCTATCGTTATGCCGGCCTTGCCAGAGTCCGCTCACATCTCGCCGTCCACACCAGAGCCTGCTCACGTCACGCCGTCCACGCCAGAGCCTGCTCACGTCACGCCTTCCACGCCAGAGCCTGCTCACGTCATGCCGTCCACGCCAGAGCCTGCTCGCGTCATGCCTGCCTTGCCAGAGCCTGCTCCGCCATGGCCCCCTGCTCTGCCTGCTCCGTCATGGCCCCATGCTCCATGCCCGCCTTTGCCCCATGCTCCAGGTCCTGTTCCCCTTCACGGGCCTGGCCCTCCATCCCGCCCCCTGGACTATGTCTGTTCCGCCTCCACTCCACCCTCCTGGACTTTTTGGGTTCTGTTTTTGTTTTGTTTGGGCGTCAGGAGCCGCCCTTAGAGGGGGGACAATGTAAGGTCTGTTTTTGGTTCTGTTCCATGTTCTTGTTTTCATGTCTTTTATTTTGAATTTAGTCATGGTTCTCGTTTGTGTCTTGCTTCCCTTGCCCTCATGTCTCTTTGCTATTGGTTCCTCTGTTCTATGTGTCATGTTCTGATTGGTTTTCATGTTCATTGTGTCATGTCCCCATTGGTCTGTTCTTGTCATGTGTCTCTCAGTGTTTGTTATAATTAGCCATGTCCTTGCATTTAGTTCTTGTCGTGTATTAATGTTGTTACCTGCTGTTGGTGAGTCTAGTCCGTTCATGCCATACCAAGTCTGTATCTTGTCAAGTCTGTGTCAAGTCAAGTCTGTCTTTGTTTGGAGTCTGTTTGGATATTTGGATCACCTTGTAAATAAACTGCACTTGGGTTCTCACTACGCTCACCTTCAGAGGATTCTTTACAGAATACAAGACCCTCATCATGAACCCAGCAGTATCTCTCCTCTGCCTTCGTCAAGGTGACCGGGCCATAGAGGAATATGTTTCAGACTTTTGTGGACTGTGCAATTTGGTAGATTTTATTGACGTAGCTTTAAAGGGGATTTTTCGTAATGGACTTAAAGAATGTTTATATGACCTGATGCCAGACAACGCATGCTCTGTCACACTAGAAGAGTATATCGACCATGCGCTCTTTCTGGCTGGTTCATCATTTACTGTGGGGATTGCGGATGAAGAACCCTGCAATCCTACAGTATGCACGGCACCAGAGTATTTCCACATCCCAGCCGTCATGTCTAGTGTTGTTCACGTCATGCCTGCCAAGCCACAGCCTGCTCACGTCATGCCTGCCAAGCCACAGCCTGCTCACGTCATGCCTGCCAAGCCACAGCCTGCTCACATCATGCCTGCCAAGCCACAGCCTGCTCACGTCATGTCTGCCATGCCAGGGCCTGCTAAAGTCATGTCTGCTACGCCAGGGCCTGCTAACGTCATATCTGCCATTCCAAGGCCTGCTATAGTCACGCCTGCTGCTCCAAGGCCTGTTATTTCCACGCCTGCCGCTCCAAGGCCTGCTATCGTCACGCCTGCCAAGCCACAGCCTGCTCACATCACGCCTGCCGCTCCAAGGCCTGCTATCGTCATGCCTGCCGCCCCTAGCATGCTATCGCCACGACGCCTGCCACCCAAGCCCTGCTATCGCCACAACGCCTGCCGCCCCAAGGCCTGCTATCATCACGACGCCTGCCGCTCCAGGCCTGCTATCATAACGACGCCTGCCGCTCCAGGGCCTGCTATCATCACGAACGCCTGCCGCTCCAGGGCCTGCTATCGTCACGACGCCTGCTGCTCCAGGGCCTGCTATCGTCACGACGCCTGCCACTCCACTTGCTATCGTCACGACACCTGCCGCTGCTGGGCCTGCTATCGTCACGACGCCTGCCGTTCCAGGGCCTGCTATCGTCACGACGCCTTCCGCTCCAAGTCTGCTATCGTCACGCCTGCCGCCCCAAGGCCTGCTATCGTCACAACGCCTGCCGCCCCAGGGCCTGCTATCGTCACGCCTGCCGCCCCAGGCCTGCTATCGTCACGCCTGCCGCTCCAAGGCCTGCTGTCATCAAGCCTGCCGTTCCAAGGCCTGCTATCATCACGCCGGCCGCTCCAGGGCCTGCTATCGTCACGCCGGCCGCTCAAGGGCCTGCTATCGTTACGCCGGCCTTGCCAGAGTCCGCTCACGTCTCGCCGTCCACACCAGAGCCTGCTCACGTCACGCCGTCCACGCCAGAGCCTGCTCACGTCACGCCTTCCACGCCAGAGCCTGCTCACGTCACGCCGTCCACGCCAGAGCCTGCTCGCGTCATGCTGGCCTTGCCAGAGCCTGCTCCGTCATGGCCCCATGCTCCATGCCCGCCTTTGCCCCATGCTCCAGGTCCTGTTCCCCTTCACGGGCCTGGCCCTCCATCCCGCCCCCTGGACTATGTCTGTTCCGCCTCCACTCCACCCTCCTGGACTTTTTGGGTTCTGTTTTTGTTTTGTTTGGGCATCAGGAGCCGCCCTTAGAGGGGGGACAATGTAAAGTCTGTTTTTGGTTCTGTTCCATGTTCTTGTTTTCATGTCTTTTATTTTGAATTTAGTCATGGTTCTCGTTTGTGTCTTGCTTCCCTTGCCCTCATGTCTCTTTGCTATTGGTTCCTCTGTTCTATGTGTCATGTTCTGATTGGTTTTCATGTTCATTGTGTCATGTCCCCATTGGTCTGTTCTTGTCATGTGTCTCTCAGTGTTTGTTATAATTAGCCATGTCCTTGCATTTAGTTCTTGTCGTGTATTAATGTTGTTACCTGCTGTTGGTGAGTCTAGTCCGTTCATGCCATACCAAGTCTGTATCTTGTCAAGTCTGTGTCAAGTCCAGTCTGTCATTGTTTGGAGTCTGTTCGGATATTTGGATCACCTTGTAAATAAACTGCACTTGGGTTCTCACTACGCTCGCCTTCAGTAGATTCTTTACACGAGAACTTAAAACTGGCCCAGAGAAGGATTCTTTCAGGTATAACCCAGAGAAGGCTTCCATACCTTATATATATATACTGTGTGTATATATATATTCGACCAATAGATAGATAACCACGCAGCTTTAAAAGACTAGTGTGCATTCATTATATAATGTTAGGTACTGTAACATGACATTTCATTGCAGTGCTTTGCTGAATTTTATTTTTAAAGATGGTCGCCAAATTAAAAACATCTTCAGATATTTGAATAATTTATTAATCCCTATATAAGAAACTTGTGACCCATTTAAAACCAGTCCATGTAAACTAATTACCTTTCACCTGTGTTCTGATTACTTTCATACACAGAGCTTACAACTTTGTCAATTTTCATTAATTTGAATTAATTAATTCAACATCATTAATTTAAAGACATCAATGTTTCCAATTACTCCAAACAACCACGTAACCACATAAGACTTACCGCTCAGATTATCTATTTTAGATTTCACATCAATGCCACATTCGGCTGAACAAACGTGCAGAGCTGAAAAAAAGAACAACTATGTAATTTATTTTTTAACCCCTAGAGGGATATGTTACCACACTGTATATATATATTATATATATATTTATATATATATATATATATATTCGACCAATAGATAGATAACCAGCAGCTTTAAAAGACTAGTGTGCATTCATTATATAATGTTAGGTACTGTAACATGTCATTTCATTGCAGTGTTTTGCTGAATTTTATTTTTAAAGATGGGTCGCCAAATTAAAAACATCTTCAGATATTTGAATAATTTATTAATTCCTATATAAGAAACTTGTGACCCATTTAAAACCAGTCCATGTAAACTAATTACCTGTTCAGCCTGTGTTCTGATTACTTCATACACAGAGCTTACAACTTTGTCAATTTTTTGTAACATCATTAATTTAAAGACATCAATGTTTCCAATTACTCCAAACAACCACGTAACCACATAAGACTTACCGCTCAGTTTATTTATTTTAGATTTCCACATCAATGCCACATTCGGCTGAACAAACGTGCAGAGCTGAAAAAAAGAACAACTAAGTAATTTATTTTTTAACCCCTAGAGGGCCAAAAGTTAACATAGTGTTCCCTATCAGTTGGTCACTCTTGACGTCGCGTCGGAGGACCGACGAATTGGGATCTCGCTGAGAGAGACCAATCCACTTTGAGTGTAAACTAAACGAGCCAATGCACATTGGCATGCGATTATTGCATCCAGCTGCCACTGATCACAGCGTAGGTATGAGTAGGCAGCAGGTGCATTGCATATTTAGCTTTTCGCTTCAGAGCCGAGCGGTTACATCGTTCTGCTCCTAACTTCTGCTGACGAGTGAATTCAACGAGTTGAGCACGCTCTTCGGAAGACTCTCGTGCTGGTGTTACGGCACTACAGCGGTTGTGGTTCTTCCCGTGTCTTCCCGAGTGGACTGCACACATCAGGCTGCATTACCCCCTGTTTGTGTTGCAGGTAACCATCTCCCCTGTGCGCTTCAGCACGCTAAAATAGTTTTTTTTCCCTAAAAGAGCATTCATGGGTGCAATTTTTTTGCATCTGGCAAACTTGACGTTATGTCTTTGTAAAGACGACTTGGGTCTTGCTTCAGACAACGTGTCACCCGTGCGTTTCAGGATGCGGTCGTTGGCTGGCGCTGAGTGATGGTCACGATCATTGCCTCACGTGCCTGGGCAGTAAGCATGCTGAGGTGGCGTTCGTGGATGAGTCATCTTCTCATTGTGGATGCTCATCTCAAAGTTGCGGTCAGGCTCTGTTACCTCAACAAAGGGGCGGAGATCTAGTTCTCGTCCTGGCTGCAGACAGGCGAGGTCTACTTCAGGCGGTAGCACGGGTGGTCTGAGGATTACAGTGGTGGCAAACCTCAAGGGACCATCACTCCTCTTGGGCTCCGCAACCAGTTGAGCTGCCAATGGAACGTGCTGGGCCCTCTACATGGAGCTTACCAGCAGTATGCTTGGCGCTCCTTCCTACGACCAGATGTCGATCGCTGCATCGGAGGGTGAGCCGGAGCTTCTGGAGAAACTTTGTTTCATAAAATTTTATGTTGATTGAAAATTCTTAATTATTGCCCTGATGGTGGAAATGGGAAATGTTCACTGCTCTAGCTCTTTTCTTAAAGCCACTTTACTAATTTGTGAAGCTCAACTTATCTTTTGCTGCACATCAGAAAAAATCTTTTTTTTTCACATTGTGATGGATGATTAAAGGAATTTGGGCTTTGTTTTCCCTCCTATTTATATTTATGTGAAACAGGAAGCCATGACTTGATAATTTCATGTTCATAATCACCCTGGAGTGCTCAAAATTGTGAATATGAATGGGAATATACTTTTTGTTTTTTATAAAATATCAAAAAGATTAACAATGCAGATTAATTTTCACAGCCTTCTTTGATTATATTTACCAAAGGATATACCAATATTTTTTGGCCATGACTGTAAGTGAACCAAAACTCCAGAAACTCATAACTTAAATGTCCAGACGTCTTCAAACTGTTTTGAAAAGAAGAGGAGATGCTACACCATGGTAAACATGCCCCCGTCCCAACTATTTTGAGACCTGTAGCGGGCATCAAATTTGAAATGAGCTCATTTTGTACATACAATTGTTTTATCAGTTTAAACATTTGTTATGTCATCTAAGTTATATTGTGATTTAAATATTGGCTCATGTGATTTGAAATTCTTTGTTTTCATTTTATTCAAATTTAAAAAACTTCCCAACATTTCCGGAATTTGGGTTGTATGAAAGAAAGCTTTGAAAAGACATGAGGGTATCTGAATGATGACATAATTAGAATTTCAGGGTGAACTGCTCCTTAAATGAAGCCTCACACTGCTTCTTAAACTCTACAATGGGATTGGTTGATAGAAATTTGGTCCCAGGAAAAAAAAAATCCTGTAAATGTATTCACTCTCAGGCCATAAGTGGTATTTCTTTCTGCAGTGGAACAATGAAGATGATTTTTTGCTGAACCCATGGTTCTTGGTGATTCATAAAATGAAATTTAGTGTCATAATTTTGAGATTCAAAAACCTGGAAACACAAAATTAACACCCCATGTACCTCTTTACATATTTTAAGGTCTTATAAAGGAAAATTACCTGAATATTATTTACAAAATGATTACATGCAATCCATAGCCTCTATAAATGATCCTGGATCTAAAGATTTCTGTCTGCATTTTAGCAAAATCACGCACTCACATCATTATTGTTTAAAATGGAGAGGGAGGTCACTGCCTGCTTTTTGTGCATTTTTAAAGCAGCGGCTGATTTGTACATGTGCATCTCAATAAATTAGAATGTCGTGAAAAGGTCATTTATTTCAGTAATTCAACTCAAATTCGTGTATTAAATTAAATAAGCTTGTGTATTAAATAAATTGAATGCACACCGACTGAAGTAGTTTAAGTCTTTGGTTCTTTTAATTGTGATGATTTTGGCTCACATTTAACAAAAACCCACCAATTCACTATTCATCTCAACAAATTAGAATATGGTGACATACCAATCAGCTAATCAACTCAAAACACCTGCAAAGGTTTCCTGATCTTACAAAATGGTCTCTCAGTTTGGTTCACTAGGCTACACAATCATGGGGAAGACTGCTGATCTGACAGTTGTCCAGAAGACAATCATTGACACCCTTCACAAGGAGGGTAAGCCACAGACATAAATTGCCAAAGAAGCTGGCTGTTCACAGAGTGCTGTATCCAAGCATGATAACAGAAAGTTGAGTGGAAGGAAAAAGTCTGGAAGAAAAACATGCACAATCAACCGAGAGAACCGCAGCCTTATGAGGATTGTCAAGCAAAACCGATTCATGAATTTGGATGAACTTCACAAGGAATGGACTGAGGCTGGGGTCAAGGCATCAATTGCCACCACACACAGACGTGTCAAGGAATTTGGCTACAGTTGTCGTCAGAGGCGTCTTACCTGGGCTAAGAAGAAGAAAAACTGGACTATTGCCCAGTGGTCCAAAGTCCTCTTTTCAGATGATTAACAGCAATTTTTTTGTTGTGGGTGAACTATTCTGGCGACGGTGACCTGATGCTGACAACTAGGTTAATTTAGCACTATTGAAGTCTTTTTCAGGCATTGCTTATAGCTAATATTAAAAAAATCTCCATTATAGAGATTTTGCACAGCATCCCGAGAGGTCGTTTGTAAGCCATTAAAACAATCAACACATCTGCTATTTAAAAATATATCCAAAATTACACTGCTGTCAAGAGCAAAACAAAAGAGAAAGTGCTTTGAAAGCTCTTTTCTAAATGCACTTCAATCATCGGCAACCTCAAATAGAATCCCATTTGAACACTTGAGCTGAAAAAGACCTGTGTTGTCTGCTTCTTGTAGGTGCTGCTCTTTCTTTGCACAAACTGTAATTTGTTATCTTTAGTGACACGATGTTAAAAAGGTTTCAAAAGGCGGATGCTTGAATGATGTGCGTACAAGGACGGAAAACAAGCCATTACAGGTCTGCCCTGCATCAGGCAGGTCAATGTATAAAGGTGAATACTGGTCTACAGTACTACAGCAGGGTCAAAACATTGTAGAGCCATGTGAGAGCATGCATGTGGAATTCATTTGAAAAATATATATGCAGAATTCTGTGTGTGAGTTCTTCGCATGAGAGAGACAATAAGAGGGAGGGAAGAGAGAGAGAGAGAGAGAGAGAGAGAGAGAGAGAGAGAGAGAGTGTGCTTTGGTTGTCCATTCAAGCTTCAGTAAACAGCAATACATTTTCTATCTCACTGGCTGCCAGTGTGTTTGTATTACGTAACCATCACAATGGCAAGGGAATGAAGTGGCACTCCTGAGTTCTGAATCTAACAATCACATAGAAAACGGATAATGTATGCCTCTTACCTACATATTATATCCTGTTTCTCAACTACTGCAATTACTAATGTAAGGAGGAAACGGAGACGTAACGTCAGTGTGACTGACTAATGGGATCTCGCCCGAGAGCCCAATCACCTTTGAGTGTTAACAAAACAAGCCAATGACAGTTGGCGTGCATGTTTCGCCACACGCACCCCGCCCCGCGGTGCGGGTATAAAAGGAGAGCGCGTGCAAACGCACAACAGTTTTTCGCTGAGGAGCCGAGACTGTGTGCCCCGGCCGTACAGCGGTGGTACAGCAACTATGGCGACGGGACGTTACGTCTCCGTTCCCTCCTTCAGGGAACGAGGGTTACACAAGTAACCGAGACGTTCCCTATCAGTCAGTCACGTTCAATGTAACGTCAGTGTGACTGACTAATGGGATCCTTTGGAAAACGCCACTATTGCTGACCCCCTCCAGTGCCCTGCAGAAGCCAGCAAGTCCCCCCACACCAGTTGGGATGGAAGATAGGACAGGGCTTAGGCAGAGATGACAGCCACTGCTGTTCCATACAGTGGGTAGGATAACACTGGGAAAGCATACTCCAAGTAGGGGAACGCTACAGAGCCACATCCTGCGTAAGGAGGTACCATGTGGAGATAACACATATGGACTGGCCAAGGGCAGTACTACATATGGGAGTCTCTGAGGTAGACTCAGCCAGCCTGGGGTGAGATAGCTACACAGCAGAGAGGGCAGAAGGTCTCTGCCAGGGAAAGACACGGGCTCACCGTGAGGGGAGCCGTACCGTGGAAGAATACACATGTGGGATCACCCAAAGGGGAATCACTACACACGGGCACCTAATTTCATGAAAATGCATATCAATAGGACAATTTTATGTTTCTATTTAGCATGCAATTTATATGCAGAAATTGACTGGCGTGCATATGATACACACGTATTTGGCATGCATATGATACGCAATCAATGCTTGTAGTAGAGAAAAAATGAAGTGGTGGTACTCAACACCACTCCCCCACCTAACCACTAAATGAGCTTGACCTGACTGATCCAGATTTACTAAACCGCTGACTACTGACTACTGCGAAAACACCTTCAATCAGCATCCAGTATAAAACACTTGTGCTTTTAAGCCAGAAATCTTGCTGATGTTTTATTTTTTTTACTGACATCTTTACATGAGCACTATTATCTCCGCTATATCTGATGACATCAGATATGACAATCTGCATTAGCATTGTTTTGAACATATGAATGCCTTCATTTACTGGATCCTTAGACTTTCCAGGAGTTTACCGGTGGATCTGATCGCAAAAAACCCTGCTTCTTTTTATTTAAATTTGTCTTCGTTATAACTTTACTGATTCAAATGAGTAATTAGCCTATTATTTTATTACTCTGCGCTAGAGTGACCACCCTATAAATCTGTTGCAGGACAGTAGATGTGATTTTGTGGGACAAAGCGGGACATATATGAAACAGATGCATTTATACTACTACTGTTATGCTATGTAAATACTGATTTACATTAGCTGGCATATGGGCCAGTGTATGTTTCTGCCATGTCTATGCCCACACTCTAGATTGCGTTTATTAAACTCGGGAGAGAAGATATTTCTTGAGCGCACGCATGTAAGTCTGGCTGATAGAAAGCGTGTCCGTTTTCTGTGAGAGTGAATGAATCCACTTGCGAGCAGAGAGATTTGAGCTTGCGCATAATGCACTCTCGCATAGGCTATATAATGTGCTCTGGACATTTGTCATTACATTAACTCCATAGAAACTGCCTCAAACAAGCTACAAACTATTTTTTTATTCGAGAATGGAGAATATCGTGTTTTTACGTCGGTGGAGCACTTGATGAGGTCCGCTTTATTCCTTTGAGAATACAGGAACCACACAGTCGTCATCAACCAAAAAACCCCACACACCTAATCCTAACCACTGTGTATCATATACACTCCAAAGTCCATTTCTGTGTATAAATAGAACGCCAAATAGAAACAGAAACTTGTGTTACTGATATGCACTTTCATAACTTACGATATAAAGCTGCATTTTTAAGACAATCATATGCTCTCGCGGGCCACATAAAATGATGTGGCGGGCCGGAATTGCCGCAGCCTTGAGTTTGACACATGTGCTTTAAACATTAATCATAATAATTTAATCATAAGCATTTTTCATTAAATATATCTCAGTCCTTAGTCACTTTCATTATATGGAAAGGTAAAATCAAGTCCAGGATTTTCTAGAAAAAAATATCTGTCTTCCACAGAAAAAAAGAAAGAAAGAAAGAAAGCCAAACAGGTTTGAAACGACATGACAGCAAGTTAATTAATTTGAATTTTTGAGTGAATTAAAGATAAAGATATTTCCCCGTCTTCAAGCAAAGATCTCACAATGACTTCCGTAGCTCCCACAATTTGATAGAAAAATCGAATTTACTGCACTCAGTTTCTGATCTGGTGTGCCAGTGAGGCCTGATTGATTTCATCATGTTGTTAAGGGAATGAGATGAGACTGGAAGGGCTGAAGGTAATGCTCTCTTCAGCTGGATTAATTCAGCAGTTAATACGTGTTGCCTTGGCTTCATGTATCACTGCATGTAGGGCCGCCTGCAATTAGCCTGGCTTCAGTAAAAGCGAATATTGCATTATTCATGGGTTTTATTTCAGACAGCCTCACATTCAGAGTCCATCTGACTCTGACATGCCCAGTGACAAGGGAAGTTCACGCATTAATCTTGCGCCGGCACTGCGATGAGGTTTAATGGCTGCAGGGAATACAGCTGTCGTTCGGCGACGGATGCAAAGTCTGTCGTCCCGACAGGAAGCTGTTAGAATCCCAATGAAGACCACCAAGCTTTTTAAATGTAGCATAGCAGTCTATCACCTCAGCACTTCTTTCCAATTCAATTATGTTCCTACGAATGTGTTGGTTACTTAGCAGCCATGTTAAAAGTGTGTTGCAAATGAGGATTTGATTGCTTAATTTAAAATGATGGCTTGCTTAGGAGATGTGGAACTCTTTGCATAAGTTTCCATTATGTACCTTAACCCACACAATTAAGACAAAATCAGAGCCACTGCATTTCAGAGCTGTGAATAGTGCTATTATTATAGAGAACTTTAATTGGTCTTCACACCACAAAGCAAGATTTCTATTCTGTATGTGGCAGTCTGTAAATATTTTCTCGGGTGGCCAGTTTACACCAGATTCTATTCCACTTTCAGCATCTGCCTCCTAATTGTTTGTGATTCAATTACAGGCCATCGAGTGCTGATAAAGAGGGTCTTATCGGCTCGTTTTGCACACAGAGACTTGGGTTGCATCCTCCCACTCAGAGACGAAACTGTGGTGAAAATTGAGGCATGTTTGCAGCACTCATGTTACAATGGCAAAGCAGAAAATAAAGTCAGTCTAAGTCAGCAGAGTGACTTGTAGGGGATTCAGATCAAGTCATGTTATGCAGCAATACATATAACCACTAGCAGAGGAGACAGTTCAATAATTATACTTATAAATGCCTCATACTGCAATGTCAGTCTATATTATATCTGTTTATGCAATTTCCAAAATATGCATACGTAAACAGGGTCATGCCAAGGAGGTCTATATAATACACAGAGAAAGCTATCCGTTACCTTTTCATTCCTTGCAGCTGGTGTATTTTCCACTTAAATTCACACAATTTACGTATCAGCGTCAAATGTGATATATAATATATCATGGTTCTCTCATGGAGGTGAGGGAGTTTTGTAAGAATCTTCATGGGTTGGTTTTGCTGAATCTTCACTTTGACTCTTCAGTAGTTTCTCTGGAGAATCTGCAAGCTGCTTTAAAGTGAGCAAATTTCAGATGATTTGCCAGTCACGTAACCAGATTCTTCTCCGCGTTGCTCTGTTTTCATTGAGTGCTGATGTAGAGTTGGTAAGTGTTGCCGGGACATACTGTCTGCCCCTCACTGCTTCTGTTATTGACTGAAGTTTAGTGTGGCATACTGGGTCAATGACCCTCCATAAGGCTTGTTTTTGTCACCTGAGAGGAAAGAGGATTGCATTCCCTTGTGAAAACAAAATACATGTCAGCATACTTTTAAAACTTGAACTTACTTACTATGACATAATATACATCTTAAAGGTGCACTAAGCTAATTTTGCCAAACGGTGTTGATATTTGAAAGCACCAAAACAAACATGCCCATACCCCAACAGGACCTCATCCATATTTTGATATCTCCACCCCACAGGTATGTACAAAACCATGGCAGCGACGTTCGCGGAAACAAGCAAAGATGACATACAAGTATATTCAAGTAAAAGCCAACTTCGATAAATTGTGTGAAACAATGCAAAATCAATGTTACTCACCTATTAAGAAGAAAAAACGCAACCTCTGTGTCCAATTCCAGGCCTTCCTGCACCTTGAGTTCTCTCCACCGATAGAACGATGCTCCAATATGTACGCAGGTCCTACATCTTGCATTATCGTAAATCTTTTTTATGTTTTGTTCCTCTGGTATTTTCCTTATTTTATCAGCCACCTCTATCTATAGTCAATCTGCTAATATCCGTCCTGTGCACTCAAATTGAACAATCAATTATCCGTATTGTACTGTTCTCCTCGCATGTGCAAATGCAATTTAACAGTCAGCCAAACTCCATCCATAAAGTACAGACGAGTCAGGATTCATCTTAGTCTTTGTCCTTTTAATAAGATGCCATTGAGATGTACATTATGAATTAGGAGTAAAACTGTAAAAAACAGCAAACAAACAACAATCAAAATAATTATAGAACAACTAAAAAATATGCATATGAGTAGCTCTGATACTTATATCTCCATAAGGGCTCAAATGTAATCGATGTAATCAATTTACTTAAATGAGATTACCAAATAACCAAAATAGTACCAAATACAGATATTGAGTCACATAGACAAGTTGTCATATCAAAGTAGAATGAAATCAACATACTAAATAAAGGCTAGGCTAACAGCTAGAGGCTATTACTAGAATTACATCAAAATCGAAGATTCAAAGGAACTTATCACAAATATGTGCACATATATATGTAATCAATCATTACATAAATAATTAACTTACAGATGATGCTTTCACAAATGCAAAACAAAGGATGGCATCCAAAGATCGAGGAGAAGCTGTATGCATGAGAAATGTGCTTTTTTCTGAACTCAGTTTCACTTTGCGTAGAACTGCCACTAGGTGGCGCCAAACATATACACCTTGGAGCAGAACACGTATCATTGATAGACACGCCCCTTACAGATGATTGGCTACAAGTGTGTTTTGGGACTCAGTCCGACACTGTGCTCAAGTGTTTTTTCAAATATTGCTTATTGCAGTGGTTCCCGAAGTGCGGTATTAGTGGTATTCCGGCTCCCTCTAGTGGTAGGGAGAGGAATCAATAAATTAAATATAAATTAATGTTAAAACACAGTACATTTTAATTCAATCTTTATTTTAGGTATTTTATTAAATTTAAGTACATAACAGTTTGTATTACTTTTAGGTACAACACATTTTAATGTAATCATTTTTTAAGTTTTGTTTTATTTATTTACCTGTTTGTCTGTTTGTAAGCACTGTGCAGTGTTAATGTCCAAACTGTGTATTTACAATGTTAAAGTGGCTGACATAAATATTCTTATTAGGAATAAAACTGCCTCGTTTTTTAACTGTGCAGAGCTGTAGCTGAATAGGTACGCCTACTATGCTACTGTATTTTAATGTTGGTCATTATGGTGGTACTTGGAGAGCCAAATGTTTTCTGAGGTGGTACACCGTATATAAAAAATTTGAGAACCACTGGATTAGTGCATCTTTAGGACTTAAGTACATATGTATATGTAATGTCATAATTCCTTCTAATGTCTTGCATAGAATATGGATAAGATATAATAAGGAAAATGGTATCTGTTTCTTTCCTGCGCTCCCCTCAGATGTCTGTTTTAGGATTATGTAAGTTTGGTGAAAGGTATGCAATTCCGCAAAACAGGTCGATTGGTTTACGGCAGCAGCAAATCCATTGTAATATACAGTTCTTCACTGTAATTACAACGTGTATATGTTCCCAACAGTGAATTCCATTCACTTCAATTGTAGCGGTTGCAATGTAGCAAAAATACACAAAACTACACACATTTGCTTTAGTCACATTGGGTAAATTTACACAGCAACAATGCATACAAAATTGAAAAGTTTTAATTTGTGTTTTTTAAAAGTTTCACGTACAGAGGTGAATTATCTTTCAAATTGCACCAATTGAAATTGCGAATTGAAAATATGGTAAATTGAAACATGACAATTAAAAAAAAAATCCCATATATCACAAACAAGTTTTTTTTGTTTTTGCGCTAGCATGATATGCTTCCCCATCTGTCGGTCACTACGAGTTATGTCGTGACGACATAGGGGATTTACTTGGAAGCCCCAATCATCTCTGACTTTAAGAGAAAACGCCAATGAATACTGGCTGGTGGAATTTGCACTCCTGAGCCACTCCCCGTGCATACGGGTATAAAAGGGCGACAGGTGCATCCACTCATTATATTTTTGCTTCGGAGCCGAGTGGATGAGAAGTGTGCTGATCTCCACAAGCCTTTCATCTTTTATTAGTTCCTGGTTGGCGTCACGGTGCAGTCAGCAGAGTCCCTCTCAGCAGCGATTCCCCTGGGCACTTCAACTAAAAGAGCAATTTCTAAAAGAGCAAATCACGGACGGTTGCGTCTTTTTCAAGATGCCGTTCCGTCCGTGTCCTTCTGGTTGCGGTCGTTTCCTGTCTGCAGATGACAGACACGATCGTTGTCTTCAGTGCCTGGGCCTCCAACATGCTGAGGATGCGTTCATGGATGACTCATGCGCCTGTTGTGGGCGTATGAGCATGACTTTGCTGCGATCTTGCCTTTCCGTTCTCAAAGGATTGGCACCCTCTGCCACCACCTGTGCCGGTCTCTCTGGCTCGAGCAGAGGACCGCCGGCTGGCCCTCTGGGAGATCTGAGGGTGACAGTAAGAGCTTCTCCGCCGGGTACGTCCCCACGGTCCTCTTACACCTCACGCAGCGAACATCCAGTCCGCTTCCCGGGTGATTTTGCTGTTTCGTCCAACAGGGTGTCCAGCATTTCATTCAGTGTGTCATCTGAGGACAGGATGTCGATCGCAGCATTGAGGGATGGGCTTACGTACTCTGAGGATGAAGGGGGATGACGGCCATGCTTGCCCGGGCAGCCGTGAGTATCTAGCTGGAGGTCAACAGACCGCCCAGTCCCGAACCTTCGCGGCTGGATAATTGGTCTCTCGGAGCGGGGCACGGCTCACAACTGCGTTCTGCTCTGGTGCCTTTTTTCCCCGAGGTGCATGAGGAGCTGAATAAGTCGTGGATGGCCCCTTTCACGGCCAGAAGCCGCTTGTCCGTCTCCTCCGTCCTCACTACCCTTGACGGCGGGGCTGCCAGGGGGTACGCGGGCATTCCCCAGGTGGAGAGAACGGTTGCAGTGCACCTGTGCCCATGAAACGCCGCCACTTGGAGGAATCGTTCCGCATCTCCCGTCCAAAACCTGTAAGCTGACGGCCGCTCTCGTGGCCAAAGCTTATAGGGCTGCGGGCCAGGCAGCTTCTGCCCTGCACGCCATGGCTATCCTGCAGGTTCACCAAGCCAAGAAACTCAAACAGGTGCACGAGGGTAGTACCGACCCGGGGTTGATGCAGGAGCTGCGCACGGCGACTGACTTCGCTTTATGAGCGACGAAAGTCACAGCGCAGCCCCTCGGGAAGGCGATGTCCACCATGGTGGTCCAGGAGCACCATCTCTGGCTCAACCTGGCAGAGATGAAGGACGTCGACAAGGCACGCTTCCTCGACGATCCCATCTCCGAGGCGGGGTTGTTCGGCGACACCGTCGAGGGATTTGCCCAGCAGTTGTCAACGGTACAGCAGCAGAACGAGGCAATCCAGCTCATCCTGCCACTGCGTGATGCACCGACCACCGCTGCCCCGGGGAACAGGTCTCAGACTGCCCATCGCCGTGGGCGCCCTCCTGCGCCCCACACTGAATCGACACCTAGGCCGGCGCGTCAAGCATCTCGCAGGTGAGCGGCGCCCCTCAGCGTCCCAGCCAGGCCCCAAGTCGTCCAGGAAGTCGTCAAATTGGCCCTGGCGCGGGCAACCTGGAGATGTTGGAGTTTGCTCTTTCTCAGGAGACGGTGAGAACAGCGCCGCTCCTTCCCCCGGAGGAGGGCCGGGAGGAGAATCCTATGTTTCGTTTTATTTCTGTACCCACTTTCTCAAAGAAAGAGCAATTTCCTTTTCCTCCGGATTCTCAGGTCCATGGGACGACAGTGTGCAAGTCCATGCTTCCTCACTCTCGCCCACGACCCATCTTGCCAGCAGCCAAGAGAGCACAGTTCGGGGACGCAGTACCTCCCCACACACCTCTAGCCAGTCCCGTCTGGGATTCAGGGAGTTTGGCAAGGATGCCTCAGAACGCACCCGCCTTCTGTATCATTCAGTCCTACTACCCTTCGCTGCACCACTACAGGTACATCAATTGTGCCGCTGGAGCCGCTTGCACGGCTTCTGGAGGCGTGGCTCACGCGGTCCAGCCCGTCTCGCTGGCTCACGTGCACTATTCGACTCGGCTATGCATTTCAGTTCACCAGGCGACCTCCCAAGTTTAACGGTGTTCTTGAGATTTCGGTGGGAGTCCGAAACGCCCCTGTCTTACGCGAAGAAATTGCTGTCCTCCTGGCAAAGGATGCAATCGAGCCGGTCCCTCCAGCCGAGATGAGGCATGGGTTTTACAGCCCTTACTTCATCATACCCAAGATAGGTGGTGGCCTTAATCCAATCCTAGATCTGCGAGTCTTGAACCGGGCTTTGCACAAGCTCCCATTCAAGATGCTGACGCACAGGCGCAAGATCAAATGCATCCAGCCCCAGGATTGGTTTGCAGCAATCGACCTGAAGGACACTTACATTCATGTTTCGATTCTTCCGCTACACAGACCGTTCCTACGGTGTGCGTTCGAGGGTCGGGCATGGCAGTACAGGGTCCTCCCCTTTGGGCTCTTCCTTTCTCCCCGTGTTTTTACGAAGGTTGTAGAAGTTGCCCTACAGGAAGTGGGCGTAAGGGTCCTCAACTACCTCAATGATTGGCTCATCCTGGCCCAATCCCGAGAGCAGTTGTGTGATCACAGAGACTTGGTGCTTTCGGCACCTCAGCCAGTTAGGGCTTGGGGTCAACTGGGAAAAGAGCAAGCTCTCCCCTGTGCAGAGAATCTCTTTTCTCGGTGTGGAGGCACGCCTCACGGACGAGCGTGCCTAAGCAGTTCTGAACTGCCTGAGTTCCTTCAGAGGCAGGAATGTGGTGCCACTGAAACAGTTTCAGAGGCTCCTGGGGCATATGGAATCTGCAGCTGCAGTCACGCCACTCGGGTTGCTTCATATGAGACCACTTCAGCACTGGCTACACTCCCGAGTCCCGAGATGGGCATTGCGCTGTGGTACACTTCGAGTAAACATCACTCAGGCATGTCGCTGCTCTTTCAGCCTCTGGACGGACCTTGCCTTTCTACAGGCCGGGGTGCCCCTAGAACAAGTGTCCCGGCATACTCTTGTCACAACAGATGCCTCCAGCACGGGCTGGGGGGCACTACATGCAATGGGCAGGCAGCCTCGGGGCTCTGGAAGGGGCCCGACTGCTTTGGCACATCAATTGCCTAGAACTGTGGGCAGTGCATCTAGGCTTACGGCAGTTCTTGCCACTGCTGTTGGGCAAGCACATGCTAGTCCGTACGGACAACACTGTGGCTGTCTTGTACATCAACCGGTTGGGAGGTATACGATCACACCGCATGTCACAGCTCGCCCGCCATCTCCTCCTCTGGAGTCACACGCAGCTCAAATCCTGGGGAAGCTCAATCGTGCGGCCGATGCGCTCTCATGACAGTTCATGTTCCCCGGAGAATGGCGACTCCATCCCGAGATGATCCGGCTGATCTGGAGTCAATTTGGGGAAGCTCAGGTGGATCTGTTTGCTTCCCACGAGTCCTCCCACTGCCAGCTGTATTTTTCTCTGTCCGAGGGCCCCCTCGGCACGGACGCACTGGCACACACCTGGCCTCAGGCTTTACGTAAGTATGCATTTCCCCCAGTGAGCCAACTCGTATGCGTTTCCCCCAGTGAGCCTACAGACACTGTGCAAGCTCAGGGAGGACGAGGAGCAGGTCCTGCTGGTCGCGCCACACTGACCCACCCAAACTCATTTCCTTCGCGACATCCCCTCCCTGGCGCATTCCTCTGAGGAAGGACCTCCTCTCTCAGGGGCTCGGCACCATATGGCACCCGTGTCCAGATCTGTGGAACCTCCATGTGTGGCTCCTGGATGGGGCGCGGCAGACTCGAGCAGTCTACCTCTGGCAGGCAGTGGTAGAGACCATCACTCAGGTTAGAGCTCCTTCAACAAGGCAAACCTACGCACTGAAGTGGACTCTGTTCATGAACTGGTGTTCTTCTCGCCGAGAAGACCCCCGAAGATGCACGATTGGAGTAGTGCTTTCTTTCCTGAAAGAAAGGTTGGAGCGTAGGCTGTCACCCTCCACCTTGAAAGTGTATGTGGCCGCTATCATGGCCCATCACGATGCAGTGGACGGCCGGTCCCTGGGAAAGCATGGTCTCATCGTGAGGTTCCTGAAGGGTGCCAGGAGGATGAATCCCTCTAGGTCACCCCTTAAGCCCTATTGGGACCTCTCTATTTTCCTGGCTGGACTTCAGAGGGGCCCCTTTGAGCCACTTGACTCAGTCGAGCTGAAATTCCTGTCGGCTAAGACAGCGCTCCTGACCGCACTCACTTCCATCAAAAGGGTTGGGGACCTCCAAGCATTTTCGGTAATCAAAGAGTGCCTTGTGTTCAGGCCGGCCTACTCTCACGTTGTCTTGAGACCCCGGCCTGGATACGTGCCCAAGGTTCCCACCACGCCCTTCCGCGATCAGGTTGTGAACCTGCAAGCACTTCCCTCGGAGGAGGCAGATCCAGCCTAAGCGTTGCTGTGTCCCGTAAGAGCATTGTGCATATACGCGGACTGCACCTGGAGCTTCAGAAGCTCTGAGCAGCTCTTTGTCTGCCACGGAGGTCAGCAGAAAGGGAAGGCTGTCTCCAATTAGAGGTTGGCCCACTGGATAGTGGATGCCGTTGCCTTAGCGTACCAATCTCAAGGTGAGCATTCCCCCTGGGCGTGAGGGCTCACTCCACTCAGAGTTTTGCCTCCTCCTATGCGTTGCCGCACGGCGCCTCTTTTGCGGACATCTGCAGAGCTGCGGGCTGGACGACACCGAACACCTTTGCAAGATTCTACAGTCTCCGCGTTCAGCCAGTCTCTTCCCGTGTGTTGGGTAACAGGTAATGGGCGGGAAGAACTGGCCGGTGTCACGCTTGCTGCACCATTCCCCATCACCTGGGAAACGAGCAGTCTGACACCAGGCTCAGTACTGGTGCTAGCTCGTCCGGGTCTCCGGTCAGCCCCTGTACTGGGCTATGTGTCCTAATGGCCTGATTCCCCTTCGGGTAATCCCATACGTGTATTCTTCCACGGTAAGGTTTCCCTCACGGTAAATCCGTGTCTTCCCTTTGACAGAGCTATCTTTCAGGCTCTGCAGGCAGCTCTATTCCCTACTCCTAGGTAGGATCTACCCCAGGGTCCAGTCGTATGTAGTACTGCCCCAGGCCTGGGTCAGTCCATATCAGTGTATCCACATGTTACCTCCCTTCGGGCAGGATGTGGCCTCCGTAGTGCCCTTCTCCAGAAGGCTCGCTTCCCTCTCATTACTGCCAAGCTGTAACAACAAATAGGAAAGACTTGAAGCTATCTTTCACTGAAGGTCGAAATCCCTTCTGATTTCTGTGGGGAAAGGAACAGCGGCTTGGCTATCTTCAGCAGCGATGTACTCAGTGGTCCCTGCCGGCACCAAGGTTAGCGAATTTGCGCTGGGGCGATGGGAAGGTTGCAAACCTCTGGCATGACATTTGTCTGTCACGCGCTCGCTTTTCAGCATCTGCATGCCGCAAGGTTGTGACGGGGTTCAGATTGTGGCACTTTCCATAGGACCCCTAAGTCGTCACGACGTAACTCGTAGTGACCAACAGACAGGGAAAGTCTAGGTCACGTATGTAACCCCCGTTCCCCGATGGAGGGAACAGAGACTTTATGTCCCCATGCCACAATCTTGAACTATCACTGGTTGCCAGGGACTCGTTCTCGGCTCCTCAGCTTAAAACCTAATGAGTGGATGCACATGTCGCCCCTTTTATACTCGTATGCATGGGGAGTGGCTCAGGTATGCAAATTCCACTAGCCAATTTCATTGGCGTTTTCTCTTAAAGTCAGAGATGATTGGGGCTTCCAAGTAAATCCCCTATGTCGTCACGACATAATGTCTCCATTCCCTCCATCAACCAATTTGAAAAATGAATATTTCACAAAACTGCAATGGAAATGGTATTTTTTTTTACATTTACAGTGACCTTAGCATATGTGAAAGTCACATGATTATTCTTTCATGTGCTATATCCTCCAAGAAAAAACCTCATATGTGGCCGCAAAAGGGGCTTTAATGCTTACACTGCACTCGTCTACAGCTCATCATGGCCCACACGGCCAACAGGAGACATTTATAAAATATTGCAAAAGTTTTGTGCAGATCTTTAATAGATATGCAGCTATTGTCAACAATCCCCTAAAAAAGCTGTATTACTCATGTAATGCCAGTAGTTAGCAATATCACGGTTTAACTTGCACACAAAGTCACTGTTTTCACAAATTAGCTTTTTTATAGTTTACACTGAGACAATAATTGTATCATTTTCAAAACTTGCACTTTGAAACCTGTTTTCAAAAGTTTCCAATTCCAGACCGTCAAAATGCTGTTGTTGTGTAAATATATGGCCAACATGCATATAAAGTTTTCAGTTGAAAATGGTGTCATGTAAACGCTTTAAGTATAACTTAAGTGGACCTTAACTTCATTAATATTATATTACCTGCAATTACAGTTTTCTAAAAATATACACTTTTAAGATTTAAGAAGTAAACTACATGTGTACATGAACTGATTAAGGTGTCTTGAATTGGTTTTTACTTTCCTTCAGTGTCTGAAGAATGAAAATGAGTAGTATTGACGTTGGTCTAAACACAGCAAATGGAATTTGAGAACAAAGTAATTTGTTTGCAAATTTATGCTAATGCAGTCTATGCTAATATCACATTAATGGTAATTAGCCATTCAGTCAGTAAATATGGGCAACACAAAGTCATTCACGCCAATGACCATTTTCACAACCTTAGTCCAATACCAAGATCTGGATAAGTATAAATATTAGGGCTGAATGTAGCAGATGACAGCCATGAAACTTCAGTCCATGCTGAGGTGGAAGCACTAGCATACTGAGGGAGGTTAGCACCATGCACATTCCCTGTCAACATCACCCTCCTGTTGACACCCATTATACTGGTGTTAATGAGAAACTGGTGACTCTGAGATCTCTTGACCCTGTCTCCTCACCTGACAACGATATAGCGTCTAACCACCCATTGCTAGTTTTTTTGTAGTTTGTTTTATTTTAGTCTATTGAGCATTATGGATTTTTCCCTTTTATGAGTGAATTTGAAAGCATCTGTGCAATACTAAAGCAGGTTTGTGTTTTGACATTTCAGGTAACTGTGATGTACTTTTGCCACCTTCCAGGAGCAATCACAAGTATAACTGGATGATCTGATGGAAATCTATAAAAAAAAAAAAAGAGAGACATTTTCTGATCCAGAAGGCAGAGAGGAAAAACAAATGAATCACAAATGAGAGGAAAACAGGGGCTTATGAAAACATGACTGAATTACTCTGAATTACAACCAATTTAACTTTGTTTTTGTTTTGATGTAATTATTGACAGACTGTGTATGACAAAGTAATTATGAACTATTAAATCAACATTCTGAGGGCATATGTTGCTATTTGACAGTGATAACCCATTTTTCAGAACAGAGTAGCTCCAAAATGCTTGAACAATTAAAGTCCACCTAAAACAAAATTACAGTACATTAGATACAAAATATCAAATATAGCATATAGAAAACCTCAAACTAAGGGACATAGGCTCAAAGTTATAAATCAGTTGTTTTGACTGTTACAAATGAGATCAAAGCATATGAATGTTGCTTTATCTTCTGCAATTACCCTATTACATGCATTAGATGCAGTAGATAAACTAGGATAAAGTATAAGAGGGTCTCATCTAAGGTGACTTTTGCAGGATAGTGTACACACACACACAAAATACACAATATATATATATATATATATACTTCAGAAAAAATGGTTTTGTCTTCGGCTAGTGAGTGTAAAGAGTGTAAATAAGTTTTAAATGTGGCATAAGTGCTGAGGAGGCATAAAAGCAAAGTAAGGAAGTTAACAGTTTGTAAAATGTATCTACAAAGGCATTCAACTGTATAACACTGTTCCCAGAAAGAAGGGAACAAGGTAAAGAGAAAATTACTTATGATTTATTTGTTTATTCCCTCTGTTGTTTACAATTTAGCATAGGATGATATAAACTATAATACTGCTGTTTTGATCTTTGAGCCACCCCATGGGTAAACGTAGAGTAGAGCCCTTTTCATTTCATAGGTGAAGGCAAAAGCATCCATTTATATATTTATTTTGGGTTTCCCCACAGCATTACTGTGCAGAGAGAATCACTCATAAGGAAATGTTTCTGTAATTTTACCTGGCTGTTAAATAGAGGTCATGGTTGTTATGATGATTTTAACATGGTTGTTTGGGTCCTTGAATGAATAGTTTATGACCACAAAATAGTGTATCACCCCAAAAATGTAATATGTTAAACATTCACTCACCTAGATCTCATCTAAACTCATCTAGATATTTGATGGCCTAAGGATGAGCACAGCAACTTTTCATTTTTGGGAGAACTGATCCTATCTGATTGTCCCAGCAGCATTCTAAGAGTTTGTATCATTCTGTTTGTGATTGTGGGTAGAGCGGAAAATAAGCCTTTCTGTATTCAGTAGGGTGACTATATGGGCCATTTTTACGGGATGCATCCTTGCCAGGATTTTTATATTGCCTAAAATATCCAGGTTTTGGCTGTTTGCACCGTGCAGGTAGATCATTGTGTGACATTCATGAGAGCAGATGGCTCCTTATGCTTTAACTTTTTTTTTTTTTTTTACTTTTTAGTCATTTAGCAGACGCTTTTATCCAAAGCGACTTACAAATAAGAAAAAGTAACTACAACTATAAGTTAAAACTCTATAAATACTATATATACACACATTTAAGAAAATGGAGAAATTGAATAAAATGACAAATGCATACAACAACATTTCAAAACTAAACATTTAAATGAAAATAAAAAATAAAGCTAAATACATTTCAAAATATTAAAACAACAAAAGGTATGAGTATAAAAATGATTCTAACATGACACTAAGCCAAACACCCATATATGCATATGTTATTTCATTTCCATGTAGTAGGTTGAAGTAACGTTACAAAAATGAATACAATTTATTAAAACTAAAACTACAGAAAATACCTATAAAGACATATTAAATTCATACATAATTTATCTAAAATTAAAATAGATAACAAATCAAATACCAGTACTTTATCAGTAATCCTAAAAAAAGAACACTGTCTAAAACACATGTTAACAAACAACAACTTACACATAGTAAGAAGTGGTTATACAAACTAAAACAGAAGGGAAGCAAGCAATAAGAAAGAGAATAAATAAAAAGCGATACTTACATCCTTTGCCGTGTCCCTGCCCGGTGGAGTCGATGGTCTTTACACTCTTCGGTCTTCTCACGAGGAGGGCTTCACACAACGGCTGCCGCGATGGCAGCTTTTTATACCCATCTAACAAAATACTACTCCAATTCAGCTGAACACACTTTCCTGTTAATCACAATAAATGGCCAAGCAAGTGCCCGACACTGACAAGGGACGCGATACGGTACGAGACCAAACGCGATTTCAGCACGTCTCCACACAATAAACAAAACAAGCGTTTCCTAGCAACAACAACTGCGCTAAACACTAATGAGTCAAGTAAATACACTTACCAGTTGTTTTTAACTTCCGCTGATAGACTGCTTCTCTCAAAGTGTATTACTTTACACTTCTATCATCTGCTGGCGCTTAAACACACTTTCCTGTTAATCACAATAAATGGCCAAGCAAGCGCCCGACACTGACAAGGGACGCGATACAGTACAAGACCAAACGCGATTTCAGTACGTCTCCTTTGAATCGCTCTCGCACCTACCTTGGTGTCTTTTTTGATTGGTGCGCAGCGACGCATCAAGTCAAATGAATGAACAAACACGTGCACATATTTGCATCGCTTTGATCGTTCTCTGTATATCTCACCTTCGTATGCGCAGCGCCACGATTGGTCGATTATGTACAATACCTGCATGTTATTGGTCAAACTACTTTGAATGATTTAGGCAATATTAAAATCCTGGACAGGACGTGTCCTGTATGAACCATATGGCCACCCTAATATTCAGACCAAACCTGGTGTGGGTAGAACTTAAACCCGGAATGTGTGAAAACTGAAATGTAATTTTCACATAGCAAATATGCCTTGTTTGTTACATAAAACTAATCCAGTCATGGTAAATCCCATGATAGTTTTATTATAACAATGGATGTGGCAATATGTTAATATATTTGGTCTTGACAGACTAGATCTGGTGCACATGCTTTTGCAGAGCAAGTTTGGAGACCTGCTAATGCCAGTACATACAGAGACGCTGTGTGTAAATGCTGCTTTAGCACATAATTCTGCAGACAGGTGGAGCTGGGGGAGGTGGAGAGTTTCGGAGGAATTCTGAAAGGACAAGCTTACTGCAAACCAGACAATTTAAATGTTGAACAAGCAGCCTCACTGGCCAAAAGCCAATAAATAAATACATTCTGATTAATTTAGAGATATACTAACAGTTATACAGTCAATGCAAAGTTTAGATTTCTGACTGTTGAACTAAAGAAGCACTGCAGTGTGGCCTTGTGATTTGGACTTGAAATCACACTGTGCTCATTTTCATTCATAACATTAACACTTTAGTCATGCTGGCTTCACAGTTTCGCCACTGCTATACTTCTACATATTTTTTATAAAAATTAAATTACCCATTCTTGCTCAATAATCAAACAATAAAATCTTAATGATCCTTTCTTCCAGTAGAATTTTGTATTAATTTTAAAGTCATTATTCATACATTGTGAATAAGGTCGGCTTTAAGCACATCCCTCATACATTCAACTTTGCTGTGGAATTTGACAATTTATTTTGATGAGCTATATTGACCGAAGGTCAGCATATTTATAGACAATGTTATAATGTTAACAATAATTCACATTAATTGTTAATGCTAGATATAATGAATCATTATATATCAGCCTAGTATTGAAAATTATATATATATATATATATATTTTTTTTTATGACACCATGCTTTAGTTTCATTAAAACAACTCTGGGCTGATGAGAATGACCTTTGCTAAACTGTCCTTGCCTGATTTTCACATCACAGTCAGGAGATTGAAAAGATATTTAAATCCAGATGCCTTAAATCCTTGCCTTCATTTTTAAAAAGAAACTCTGTAACCCTACAATGAAAGAAGTTCCCAGTAGACTAGGTAATTCCAAGGTGTTTAGCGTGGATATTTTTGATCTTTTCAAAAGATGCACATGAAGGAGAAAATTTCCTTTCAATTTATTTAAAATATACACTATCAGTCATGGAAGGTACAAGGTTACTTGCACTATACCAGCAACTTTTAAATGTTTCAGACATGCCTGCCAATTTAACAAGCTAATTTAGTGTGATTTAATTATAAAATAAAATAGCACAATGAAAATATATGTATTTAATGACACCCCATGTCACGTATATAACAATACTTTGACATCTAGAATCACTTTTTGTCTTTTCAATGATTTACTCAACTGCAATGGCTTTACTGAAATATTGATAAATGTGACTAATTTGAAAAATATATCGGTATAACAGGATTTTAATCAATTTAATCGGTCTTCAGATGACTCACCGCACATGAAGTATCTAATGATATAGTCTGACTGTTGGTATTGTACAAGCAATATGGTGGGTCAACTTCTCCAGGTTGGTGAGAGGAAAGAGAATAACTAATCATAGCTTGTCTGTAAGAGAAACGTGTCTACAGTGTACGGTCCCTAGATGGTGATTCATTGCGAGAGACATGTCATTATCTTTCCAGATGTTCAGCTCCCTCACTCATGCAGAAAACCTACGCAGTGTGACAAATGATAACGGCTTACAAGATTAATAACTATCAGATTTAAAAAATATATATTTAATTATAATGACGTGATGACAAAGAAAGAAAAGATTATTACTCAGAAAATGAACAAATCTAACAGTTTGATCAATGTTGATATGAAAGTGCTAAACTAATCACAGGGAGTGAAACTGTAAGTCTTATGCACCTTTAGCTCAAGTGACTTAATGAACTTCTCCATCACTGTAACGGGACAGACAAGACAAGAGGCGTGCGGATCCATGTGCAAGCTTTTATTATTAGGCATGGTCAAAAACACAGGCAAGGTCAACAACTGGCAAACAGTTATATTGAGGACAAGGCAGATGAGTACTCAAGTAAACGGGCGTGGTCTTCGATCGGCGAGCAATATCCAGAGGGCTTGACAAGAGGGGTAATCCAGGTACGAGGCAGGAGATCAGGAACCAGACAACAAGGCAACACAAAAAAACTAGACTAAACTAAAACGAGACACAGAGAACTAGAAAAGGCTCTGTAAAGCAGCTAACACTTGGAGAGTGAAAAACGCAGAACAATACAGGAGACTGAACACAAAAACAAACACGGAAAGACTTGGTACGTAGTTAACATCAGGAGAATGCTAAATGCTAAACAATACTCAGCCGAGAGGAAGAGGAAGTCCATGGTTTAAGTAGGTTGTGTGATCAGTGCAATCAGCTGTGTGTTCAGTGCAGTGTGTTCATGCAATCAGCTGTGTGTTCAGTGCGTGTATCGTCAGTGCAATGGGTGATGGGAATTGTAGTCTGAGGTGGAGTACAACAGTGAGTGTAGTGCAAGAGTCCATGTGGTGAGCAAGTGACCTCTGGTGGTGAGTTAAGGGAAGCCCATGAACCAGATTCGTGAGAATCACAATGTTTCTCCTAAAATTTCTTAGAAGAAATAAAAAAGGGTAAAACAAAATATAGCTGCAAGGAACAGCTAAGGGGCCAAGAACACCAATGGCATTTTACAAGAGTGGTTTAAAAGTCTTAAGAAGAATTACTAATAAAATAGTAAAATTACATTCTGAATTGTTTTAACAGATAGGTGGCATTGTTGCCAAACTACTCAAGCACCTTTACTGCAAGCAGTGTTGGGGAGTAACTAGTTACATGTAACGGAATTACGTCATTTAATTACAAAATTAAAGTAATTGTAATTAGTTACAGTTACTAAGAAAAGATGTGTAATTAAATTACAGTTACTTATGAAAATGTTAAGGATTACAAAGAGGGTTACATCTGATTTTTTCACACACACTCCCACATACAGATTTAATTTATTTATTTAATAAATTGCAGTGACTGCTCTAAAATATGAAATACCAATGTTTCAGAAGTCTATAACATGCTTATCCAATAAGTCTTAAATTTCCTATATGGGTTTATGTATATGCTTTTTTAAGATTAACTGTTTTTTTCTAAGGCATCATTAGATTCCAGTGTTTTTTGTCATAGCTATGCAAAGATTTGATTTCAAAAACAGTATCATAGTTATTAAACTATTTCTTGTTATGATTTTAAATCTGTATTTAACCTCATAATGATTTTAAAGTAAGTCTGATTTTGAGGTGGCTGTGCTTCAAAGGGGACATCAGATGCCCATTTTCCACAAGTGGGTATGATTCTTTAGGGTAATCTTGAAATGATCTCGAGGGGTGTGTAAAAAAAACACAGCGACTCGTTTCGGTGCATATCTCTTTACATGCCAATGAGCTCTGCTCACCCCGCCACTCTCTTCTGTGGAAGAGCAAAGGCGATTTGCAGATAATCATAAAAAAATATAAAGTGTCAAACTTACTTCTTCTGGATGTGTAGCTGGATCATGAACAATGGTTGCTGATCCATCCTTTAGTTTGAACTTTTTAACAAAACTTGCCTTGAATTGTCCCTCATTCAGAAAGCAGTCTGGAGTAAAATGATTTACGCAGCCAGAAATAAACAAATTTAGTGAAAGTGAAGTGATGTGTGGCCAAGTATGGTGACCCATACTCAGAATTTGTGCTTTGCATTTACGCATCCAAAGTGCACAAACACCACACCGTGAACACACACACACACACCGTGAACACACACAGCAGTGAACAAACACACCGTGAACACACACCCGGAGCAGTGGGCAGCCTTCTATGCTGAGGCCCCCGGGGAGCAGTTGGGGATTCGGTGCCTTGCACAAGGGTCTCACCTCAGTCGTGGTATTGAGGATGGAGAGAGTGCTGGTTATTCACTACAAAATCAAAATGGCTTGATAATTGAGACTGTTTAGGCTTTTGGGGGGATTGAAAAAGGAGTTCATTTTTACCATTGTAGGGTGATTGTGTCCACACTGCAAAGACATTTATATGCAAATGAAGATATTTTGTATCCACTGTCTCCTTTAAAATTAAAATATTATAATCTTAATTCAAGTGATGAAGGCTTTCGAGAGTCTGACAGTAATTAGTGTTAAACTCTACTGTAAGGTTAACCCTGCCTGGTTTACATGTTTAAAAATGATTGACAGTTGAAAACATTAGAAATTTAGAAAAGTAATCAAAAAGTAATCAAATGTAATCAGTTACTTTACTTTTATAAAGTAATTGAAAAGTTACACTACTTATTACATTTTAAGTAGGGTAACTTGTAATCTGTAACCTATTACATTTCCAAAGTAACCTTCCCAACACTGACTGCAAGTGAGTTGCATATTTATTTTCAATAGGCCAAAGTAATATACAAATAGAGCCTCTCTTCCTTCTTGTCATTGCAACTTGTTCCTTTCGCCCTGCAGCGAAAACCAGTGACACCCGGCATGGAGGTGTGCGTGCTAACAAGGATGCTAAAGACTGCAGCCTGTAGTGTCAATTACCAATGTATATTGTGACACACCTATTTAACACAATAACGATAATTCATTTTAAATAACACAATTGTCATCAATACTGATATATTGCGACATCCCAACTCCCATCCGGGTCACGGCACAAATACAACAGGTTCCGCTCAGCCCACTGTAAAATCCTAGCTTTAGAAAGTAACGCTGTGAATGGCATGAAGCTGAAAGTTTGATGTTACAACAAGCAAGACAAAATATTACCATGGTCTTTTCAAAACCATCCACTGTGAAAACCGTGTGAAATCCCTATATGGGTATTTTCACGAACAACTCATGATTCACAAATAATTTTCGTACTAAAATTTATGAAAAATGTATGAAAAATGTAGTAGCAACTCAAAACACACATCCCCCAAAAAATAAAAATCACTCTAGGTGAGCTGGTTTTAAGGATGGCACACCTTGCATTGCTCAAAAATCTTGCCACATGTGTTCTCATATTTAGAAAGTGTCATATTTGTTTGCTGAGTGATAAAAGACCTTAAGAAAGATCAAAGAATGTGTACTTTTCTTATATTGAGATAGTATGGGCATATTTGATGGAAGCAACTAACCTTGGGCATGCGCTTGCTCATTTAGAATATTCCAAATTCATTAACTTTAGATCGAGGTTAAGAACAAATTTTTGAATGATGTTTTCTTGTGGGTACAAATACGAAATAATCTATGAAATTTTTAGTGAATGAAACCTAGTGTTTTTTTGTGTGCTTTTTGTTTTTGTTTGTATTGTTTGTTAGTTTTTTTGGTAGCTGTATCAAACAGAAGAGCACATTGCTTGCAACTCCAATGTCATGGGTTCAATTCCCTGGAATACATGAAATGATAAAATGTGCAACTTGAATCTATTCTATGTCCCATGGGGGGGGGGGGGGAGTACATGAAGTTACATAGTTTTACTTTAATAACTTTTGACCAGCATGATTTGACCCAGATTTAGTGAAGGACAAGGACCCCCAAAATGCCACAACATATTCAGATCCTCCCTAATCAGTGTGCCATATTTCAACTTTTCACCTGTCTTTGAGAAACAGTTGCGGTATTAAAGGGATTTTGTTTGTGATTGTTGCTTCCTGTGTACACAAAATGACTTAACACAAGCAAGTAAAGATTGTGCAGGTTCATTGAATGAAAATTGTGCAGGTCACATAACATTGACATTGTACCTAAGCAAACAATATTTTATGACTAAAGCACACCCACTGGCTCCTACACAACAATATAATTTAACAGTTCTTCATCTCTTTTTCTAAAAGAAAATATGTCTTTCAGTGTGCTGAACATTTTACTTTATTGAAAATCATTGTGTCTACCCTACAAGAAAGAAAAGACCCATAAAATGTCAAAATGAGTTTAAAGCTCAAATAATCAATTGTGCAAATGTGGAATTACCTTCCTATTGATTTCCATCAGTGCATTGCATGGTGTGTTCACACAGCTCTCCAACAGGGAGAGAATACTACTGCTTTAGATGCTGTAATTGAAAGACTCTCTTGTGAAGACTACCGTAGAATAGAGGGACCAGAAATACTTTATGAGGGAGAAATAGTTTTTGTGATTTTTAAGGGTCACCAAATGTGACACAACTAGACCATATGACTTGTTGTCCAACTGTTGAAACCAAATTTATTAAGTAAACACATATTGAAAATATGTACTGAAATTACCACAGCATTGTAAAACTACATGTAACATGTCAAACATATTCTATTCACCACAAATCACAACCAATAAAAAACTATGTGGGAGGCTTCTCTGAAAATGCACAGCTGATTATTAAAATGCTAAGAACACAACACATACATTATGTATTTACTTCCATGATGTTCCTCCAGTCCAGATGACATCTTATGTGTGCTTTCCTTGTTAAACATATGGGGTTTGTCATATAGTCATATACTGTATATATTTTTATCAACATCCAAGTGAATCTTCATCCAACTCTGGTATTTAATAAACATGATAAGTAAGATGTTGGTCCAATGTGCTTTCAGTGTGGACGGGGCTATTTTTTTTAAGCTAAACACTTTGTTTTGTCCCATTTTAACCAGTTTAATACACAGAAACAAATACGTGTCAAACCTTTGAGCTAATTATCTGTAAGAAAAAAATTAAGAAACGCTTTAGATTACAACCCACAAAGAACTACATAAGTATACTAAATTTATGGTGTATGTTTCTGTAATTATAGTGTTCCTAAAAGAACGTACGTGTAGGTATAGGGGAAAAATGTGTTTGTGTAATAAGGGGGTAACAACCATATATGCAACCTGAAAAGAACTGCTTAAGTAAACTGCAGTTGCAGCGTAATTATTACCTCCGTGAAGGCATAGGGGAATAATATGCGACGTTTGGGGAATAAAGGGTTAACAACCTGTAAAATTACAAATAAATTATACTGTAAGTATTTTGAAAATAAGGGGTAGCCTACCTATTCTAATATTATGTGGCATGTATGCAGTGCTTGAAGTGGAAAAAAATAAGTGCCGGTACTCACCCAACCCCCTCAACCCTCCTATTTAATTATTTATTTATTTACTTATTTATATTAAATAAATAAGTATTTTTTTAATAATTCAAAATGTATGTATAGTGCCACAATCAATCATTCAATAATTAAATAAAACTTTTCCATACTGTCACGAATCCGGTTCATGGGCTTCTGTCCACTCGCCATCAGAGGTTGCCCTTCCATTTTATTGACTCTTGCACCACACAGACTGTTGCTTCATACTGGACTGCATTTCCCATAACCCATTGCACTGATCACCCAACTGTCATAATCACACGCTGCACTAATCACACAGCTGTCCACAATCACACGCTCACCTGAGACCCATTACACACACCATACAAAAGACATTAATTTCCTTTCACAGATGGCAGAGTATTGATCTGCATGTATCACTCTCCAAGTGTTAGCTGCCTTACCGAGTCTTTCTGTGTTTTGTTTAGTTCCTGTACTGTCTAGCGTTTATCGCTCTCCCAGTGATAGCTACACTACAGAACCCTTCCATGTTTTCTAGTCTAGTTTATTTTGTTTATTGTCTCTTGTCCTCATTCTTGCCCCTATATCTGGATTAACCCTTGTCTTGCCGTTCGGGCTCTGTTCATACCTCGTCTAGAATATTGCCCTAGGATTACTCTGTGTCTTGCCTATGCCATACTTGTTTACTGTTTATTGACCCTGCCTGTGTGTATGACCACATATCTGTAATAAAGCCTTGCACATGGATCCCTACGCCTCACGTCTCGTTTGCTATGTTACACATACAAATTAGCACAAGTCAAGCTGCAATACCAACAGGACCACAGGGAGACGCCAAAGACCACTAAATCGCCTGCCTTTAATATACAGTTCCATTCAGAATCACTAAATCTCTGACCATTGCATAATCAGCGTTCATTATAAACACTCTTGCTTTTAAGCTAAATACACGGTGAAAATAATAATTTTACTGACATCTGGACGTAAGTCACCATTCTCTCTGTAATCGCTGATTAAATCGGCCATGTTTTCTCTGCATTAGCTCTGTTTTGAGCTTACTGTTTGAATTCGTTCATCGGATCCTTGGAATTTCCAGGAGTTTACGGTTTAAAATGATGTGATTGCAAAAGCCTGCTTCTTTTCATTTTAAGATATGATTTTCGTTATAAAGTACTGATTCAAATTAGAATATAATTCATTATTATTCTACAACTCCGCACGTCTCTCCTGACACCGCCTCCCCTTCTCGCGGACCACACAATGAAGTAAACCGACTCTGCTTGTGTTCATTCACGTGATGGGTTGAGATGAGAGTTGATCCCACCTGGGTAGTGTGCTTTACACACATGGGTGGTGCTAGGGAGGGGCTAGCAGATGCTTCAGCACCCCCAAGAAAGACCAAAGCCAAAAATAAAGAAGAAAATATAAAAAAACACATTTGACTCATTACGCATGCATAACATGCAAAGCAATACAACATGATGTGATTTGCAGTCACACTTTTCGTAAAGCATTTTATATTTAAAGATTATTTGAGTCACCTAGTTGCACATTTATGTTAAATTGATTCATAAAATAACCTACAAAACAATCCTTTAATATTTTACTTGCGTATTATAGCCGATTCCGTGCTCAAGTGCGCGCTTAAAGCTTGCCGCAAAGCACCTGCAAAAGTAATGATTATGAATGCTTCTGGGGAAAAAGAAGATATTTTTTATCATTTATTACTAAACTAGTGCTTTCTCAGTGTTGGCTGCAAACATGAAGTGGCCGAATCCTGACGCTGATTCGCTATAGAGAAATGCACCTTTTCATACAGACTACATAATAATTGGTCCTTATAATAGTATAGCCTACGGTTTAAGCTTTCTATAGGCTTAGATTTATTTCTTATGTCTGTGGGCCGGTTCATTGTTGTGATGCGCTGAATTTCACGGAGACTGCATGAGAAAGCGCATTCAAAAATGACGGATCGGCTATGTATTTTAAGTAAAAAAAATAAATATAAAATCAAGGGATTGTGCAGACGCCTCCATGCCTCGATAATACTCCCACACTCATAAACAGTTGACATATTCGCATGCACAGCGCATATTCATCAAAATTAACGTCAGAGTGAATGGCCAAAAAAAATGTGATGAGTCAAATAACCATGTAATAAAATGTTACAAAATCGACTGGGTGATTTTATTATTCATATGAAAAATAATAACCTGTTTTGGTCATATTTACTATTAATTTCCCAGCTCCCCCTGTCAATGATATAGCACCCCCTCAGCACCTGCATTCAAAATACTCTGGCGCCGCCCCTGTTTACATAGTTTCTATATAATTTCTAATCATGGGATCATATAGCTTAATCACCCAGACCCTGATGATTTTACTCTGAGTACCGGCAACATGTCAGAAGTGCCGATACGCACAAAAAAGTGCAAGTACTCTAAAGGCTAAAATATAGAAGTGCCGAAACTGCGTACCGGTGCGTACCGGCCACTTCAAGCACTGCATATATGGCCTAAACAATAAACTTATGTTTGGGAGTGATTTATAAAGAAAATATACTTTACTTTACAATATACTTTGTGTGTGGCCTAATGGATAGAAAGTCTGGCTTTTAACCGAAGGTTGTGAGTTCGAGTCTCAGGTCCGGCAGGAATTGTCGGGGGAGTGAATAACCAGCGCTCTCTCCAACTTCAGTACCACAACTGAGGTGAGACCCTTGAGCAAGGCACCGAACCCCCATCTGCTCCCCAGGCGCCGCAGCATTGGCTGCCCACTGCTCCGTGTGTGTGTGTGTGTGTTCACTACTGTGTGTGTGCACTTGGATGGGTTAAATGAAGAGCACAAATTCCGAGTACGGGTCATACTTGGCCACACTTCACTTTCACTACTTTTTATAATTTTATATTGGTATTTTATTATAGGCCTCAAGGATAAATGATGGAGATTACTAAACAACACAACGGGACATCTAATGAAATTAGTTAATGAGTTTCTGCTATGATTTATAATTCATGAGTCTACTTACAGTACCTCATGAAAGCTTATTGGTCGATCTCAGCTGAGTCACACCAGCAACTTCCCAACAGCACTATCACCAAACATTGCATGATATACCATCAAGGTTCAAAGCAGCTTAAAACAAGCGTACCTCTTTCCAGCTGTTCACAGAAAAATAATGATAAAACATTTGTATTTCATTGGATGTATACTGTAATGTTTTTATAGCAAAAAAGTAGAGAGTTTAATTTAGCCATCCAACAATTAAATTCAAACTAGTGCAATATTTTTGTCTGTATTCACTTTGCAAATATACACTTGTTCTGTGCTTAAGTCCAACATGTTCCTCCCTTGTTTCATGTAGTTACAGGGTAAGTGGCTACAACAAATTGCTCTGAAACGATTGTTTATACAGTAGGTCATATTTACATACATTATATATCTGGTAATATATCAATAAACATGATGGACAAACATTACATATTTTACAAGTATAAATTATATATATATAATTTATACTTGTAAAATATGTAATGTGTTTATACTTTAACTTTACTGAAGAGGATATCTACTTTCAACAAAGAACGGAAAGTCCTCAAACTACCACAAGGGTAAAAGCTAACACAATCTCAAGATAGTGATTCAATATGGTGAGATATACTGCTAAACACCATTCTGTTTCTGAATACTGACAGAATGCAGCCGTGTTTCATAGGTGACTATATTTGACTGCCTTTATCCAACTTTGAGTGGATGGCATGGCGGAGGGATTGGCCATTGGTGTGAGTAAATAGAGAAATTCACATTCGCTTCACTCAGACAGAGGAGCTCTCCACAGTCAACCATATTGAATGATTTAGGATTCTCTGCAATACCTCCTCAGTAATGGACCAATTTCTGAGATTTCATAATCCCACTCCTTGCACATAAAACTGATAGACAAAGGAAATACATTATCTTTCCTATTATTTATATTCTCTTGCAACTCCAGTCTTGCAGAATTTATGTTTGATAATGAGAAATGTATTGCCTGTGAAAAGTAATGTGAATCTTTTTTTTTTTTTACTGAGCCAGACTAAGCAAGTAAAACGTTTTATTTGGAGATGTACTGAAATTTAAAATGATCTCATCTAAATTTACAGTATAAAGAATATTTGCTATTTTCATATATTATTTTACACATGTGCAATACATATTTGGGATGAAGCTGTTCATGTTCTATTTTCTGTTGTAAATAAACTACACAATTGATTGTAATTTACTATATTGCAGTATTAGAAAGTCAGTTAATATAAAGATTTTTTTACATTTTCTTCTTAAATTAATTTGTAATGTTATTCTGAAACCTTGATGAAGTCTAATCATGCTGATGAAGGGTCTATTCTGGAAGCCTTAGAAGGACTGGTCTAGGACATATATAGCCTCATGATTCAGTCTTCGATTGTGACCCTTGCTGACAAAACAAGTCGGAATGCGCACAGTCTAATTTTGAGCTACAGGCAAAATAATTGAAAAAAGTAAGTTTTGGTGGAATTTTAGATTTTCACACAGACAAATTAGTTTATTAATTCCATCTTCTATTGATCCAAATGCTCCAAATATTAATCAAACATCTAAAATGATCTTTATTTGAACGTTTCTGAGAGGAATACATTTTTCAATGCTCACTTCTGGATGACTGCTGCTGCTTCTCACCACAAGTTGTAGGTCTATTGTTGCAAAGTGCTGCATTCTAGCTTTATGAATATTCATATTGAATTTCCGATGGCATGAGTCAATGACAAAACAATCGCGCTGACTGACATTTGCAAAGAGTGTGCATAAGACGTGCCTCAAGAGCGTGCAATCTCCAAATAAAGTACATTATTGCGAAATATGTCATGGCAGATTCACACAAAAATAATCTGTTAAGTTTTACATGCACGTTTAGTTACTGGTTGGTGAAAATCTCATGTGCAACATTATATTTGATCCATGCATTACAGGAGGTCTTAATATAGATCTGTCTCAATGTTAATCAAACATTAAAAGAAAAGACGGAATTGCTCGTTGCTCTTGATTAAACTAAGGTTTATTTGCATCTCTGTTCTTATTGTTAATAACAAAGATAACATAAAAATAGCTATATTGAGATTAATAATATAGTCATTATTATTAAGAAAAGAACTGGAGGAAAATGCGTTGCATGGTGCAACATTGCAACGTTGCATGGTGATTTTGCTTTGGAATCTTCAGAAAACTTTTACTTGATTTTCTCTAAATCAGATCTGTATCACCTTCAAACGGCTGTAGCTGTAACTGAAAAGAAAAAATAACAATTTTTTATAAAAAACAAATATTTGCTCATTCCAACTCATTTTGCCAGCACAGGCCACATGACAGTGACTGAGTTGTTCACTCAACTGTTTTGTTTCATAATTCATTCAAGAACAAATAAGTACTGCATGTGTGAGTGAGTGACTCATACGATTCGTTCAAAAACACAGGTTTATTAAGGAAAGATACTACTTGTGTGTTTCTCAGAGACAACTGTTAATTCTGCTATGATTTAGTTTGTAAGCGTTTGTGTTGATGGTGCAAAAATAGAAACAATAATTTTAATTTACTCAGCTTCTTGTCTGGAACTGGTATATAAAAGCAGTATCACACTCCTCCAGTTATGAGGCTGCAGGTAATTTGATTAAGATTTTTGGAACAATATTTCCATGTGATATTTAATTAAATGTTGATTTTTTTAAATGCAATATATTTAGTTAACGATATTTACCCATCTGCATGTGTAATGGTTTGTGAAACGAATCATTGCCTTTAGGGTGATGTGTTTAATTCTCAGCATTGATTATTCTGTCCATAGTCATAGCACCCTAGAGAACTGCAGTTAATCTCTTGACCTGAGGCTTTGCAAGTATAGATGAACCTCTTGTTTCCACGTTTAATAAATCTGAGTAGTTTTGTACTGCAGTGCTATTTTGCCCTAAAGCTGAATCAATACATTATTGCAATAATGATTATTGTTTTGACAGGTTGTGGTGTCTAAACAAAATGAACAATGTCTAAATTTAAAATCTAAATCTGGTCTTTATAAATTACATCTGCAAGCTTGACAGGCTTTATGCTTCTGAATAGCAAACATTTCCAGTAACCAGATTTGGTAACACTTTAGAATAGGGAACACTTATTCACCATAAACTACAACTTTCACTCAGTAAGTTCCTAATTTTCTGCTTATTAATAGTTAGTAAGGTAGTTGTTAAGTTTAGGTTTGGGGTAGGATTAGGGATGTACAATAAGGGCATGCAGAATAAGGCATTAATATGTGCTTAATTACTACTAATAAACGGCTAATATTCTAGTAATATGCATGCTAATAAGCAACTATTTTAGAGACCCCAAAAAAGTGTTACACTGGATTTTTACAAGCAATAATGTTATATTTGTATATGTGTTCTTACAGTTTTGTGGATAAGCTGCACTGGTTTCACTAACAAAAAATAATCATGGTAAAGCTATGCTATTATTTGAAGTACCTTGGAGCACCATGTAAATATTAGTTTTACAGTTCAATTAATATGTTAATCATTCAGTACTGTACCATGGTATTGCCATTAGATTCAAGACAATGGAGACATTGATCTCCACACACATTTAAAGCTCATTGGTCATAAATCTTGCTCCACATGGGTGTATGTTTACAATCAAAATTGCTTTGATTGCCTATAATTGTATGATATTGTGCCACATTTTCTAGTTCAGTGTGAGCACACAAATGACTTGCTGGAAACTTGTCGCATTGTTCAGTGTTTGTGTTAAAGAAGGAAGCTAGTCATCAGCTAATGAGCATGTTTCTCTTTTGTCATGCATAATTTAATCAGTGAATTATCATTCGTAATTATTATCACTTTTGTTGTTGATACTATTTGGTATGGCAAACAAATAAGAATTTCTAACCAAATGTTAATGAAAGCGAAACGCATTGTAATGTGGCAAATCATATGAATATTTTGCAATGAATGGCCTAGATTCATTATTAAATTGTTGATCTGTGTCAGTGATATCATACCCTAACGGGTTGCCAATCAAAATTATACATCTTTGATAACTGGCATTACACGAAAATGTATTGAAACCCAAAAATAAAAACCCAAAGTTGATCCTCTGATTTTGCATAAAGAGAAAAATCCCAAAAATATAAATAAAAAAATAATGTTCTTATTATCAGTGTCGGTATTTTTGTAATGAGAAGCAAAATTTACATTTATGCATTTAGCAGACTTTTATCCAAAGCGACTTACACTGCATTCAGGCTACACATGTTTTGTCAGTATGTGTGTTCCCTGAGACTTGAACCCACAATATATTGCGCTCCTAACGCAATGCTCTACCACTGAGTCACAGGTACAAAATTGCATCATACAATAAGACTTAGCCCATGGATACAGCTTTATTAGATGTATGCTTAAGCAAGTAAAAACAAACCTTATCTAGTTTATCGTATTAATAATATTTTACAGGGAAACAAGAACGATTTCTACAATGAATTCATATTTCAGTCCTAAACAAATGTTATAATTCCAAAAAAAAGTAATGGGTCTTTACCATTTCCTGTAGTTTGGACGAGTGCCAACTGTTTATCTGTCAGTGAGATGTCCTCTGGACAAGTGACAATACATAACCCAAACACATAAATGGCACCTGACATGCTGTTTAAGAACTTTTAAAAGTGAAGTGTTTGCTGACAGGGAAGTAATTTGCTATCAGTCTCATAGACTGCCTATTTAATCAGGCCTCAATCCCTTAGAGACATAATAAATGATGCTGCCAAGTTTCATAAATTAAGGATCAATTGTAATTGATTTCATAGTCCAATACATTTATTAAAGTGACACCCATTTATGCATTTGCTTACTTGTTTTCTCAAGCAGGTCCCGGTTGCAGTTCTCCAGAGATGAGGCCCCAAGTGCTGACTAACTACACACTCCATTAACAAAGTCAGACAAAGAATTTCATTACAATAAAATAATTGTAGCAAACTGACAAGGCAAGGTTGACACAACGGGGAGAGAGGGGGCTGGCAGTTCATTTTTCATTTCAGTTTGCCTGAATACTTGGCTGCATTATTTGCTAACTGTATGATGTGTGTTAGTGTGCGTTCGACAGGCAGTTAAGGGATGGAATGTCCTTTAAGAGCTGAATAAATTAGTTCCAGGTTGTCGGCGGCTGTCACATGCACGCTGATCCCCCTTGCAGATGAACCTTGTCACTCACGGATGCTTGTGAAAGCCGCTGGTAATTATTTCATCCTAACGTCGCTGCTGCCTGTCTGGTTAAATCATGGTGGAAGCACACCTCACACGCAGAGACGGACACGATAAGAGAGAGGAGGGGTTCTGGGGGGGTTGTCCATAATATCATTATGCTTTGATTCTGTGACGTTTTGCATTATGTCTTATAGCACTGACAGATAATTGGATTGGACCCACTGGAGCCTTGTTTTAGCGCAACACTTCTACTACCACAAGACTTGAGTGTGTGACTTTGCAACTTGCCTATGGACAGCTTTTGTCGATTGCTTCCGGTTACCACGGACAATCATTTAGATTTTCACTTTTTCAGCGTTAGAAGTTGAAAGCAATTATGTAAATTCAAGTAAAAAAAAAGGTTACTTGAATTTCAAAGCATTTATGCAAATTCAAGTAAAATAAAAGATTATTGAACTGTAAAGTTTTCTAACTTGTCCTTTTGGGTTAAACAAATAAACATGAAGGTTCACCACTTACACTAAACATAACCATCATTAGAGGGTAAACACTTTCTTCGAAAATCATAGTAAGATTTAATATGAATTAGCTACCAATATACAAAAATGTAAAATAATTATGAATTACCATGAGATTGTTTTGGTGTTATATATGTAATTTGGTAGGTGGAATTGGAGCCAAAAATTTGGAGTACAAATTTGTTATCTTTGATTACTCTCAGTTCCAGATACAGCTTTTTTATTGGTCAGTCACCTGAACCTTATCAAAATAGTTCACCCAAAATTAAAACCTTGCTGAAAATGTACTCATACTCAGGACATGAAAGTTTGTTTCTTTGTTGGAAGAGATTTAAAGAAATTTAGTTTTACATCACTTAATAATAGAGTGAAATAAGAGTGAAACAGCTAATAAATGTAACAATAATCCAAATGTAATCCATACGACTCCAGTCCATCAATTAACATCTTGTGAAGTGAAAAGCTGTGAGTTTGTATTAAACAAACCATTAGGACATTTTTTTTTTGCTGGCTAAAGTATGAATCCTTTATCTACAATGCTTTCTGCAGTGAAAAAAAATGGTCTCATCTGAATCAGGAGTGGAACATGCACAGATCAACATCCATTTACAACCAAAAACAGTTATGTTGTGGGTTTTGAGGTGAGAGAACAACTGAGGATGGACTTTTTTATCTTTTGAGGAAGAGTTATTATTGATTATGGACTTGTATTTTGGTCAGAATTGTTAGTTTGAAGTTAAAATGCTTTAATGATGGATCTGTTTCTTATAAACACACATATTTTTATTTCAAAAGATGTTAATAGATGGACTGAAATTGTGTGGATAAATTGTAGGTGATTTTATCCATCGGTGAGCAAGTGCTGTAACACTAAATTTCTTCTAATCTGCTCTGATTGAAGAAACAAGCTCATCTACAACTTAAATGGCCGGAGGATGAGTACATTTTCAGCAAAATTAAATTTTAGAATTAACTATTACTTTATTGTCATGTGACTAAAAACTCACATTTCAACTCATTGTTCAACATCACACGGATGTTTTTTCATATGAGTTTTGTTCATATGAGCTAAAGCCAATAGTTTTTCAGTGTGACGTATTTTATTAAAGTACAACAAGATTTGAGAGCAGCCAGCTGTCTTGGCCAGTGCAGATTCTCCAGAGTGGCTACACAAGCTCTGATGCATACACACAGCTATTTCACAATTGTCCAGACTCACTGACGACAACAATGATGAGCGTTTTATATTTATTGTGAAACCTTCAACTACACTAATACTCAGAAATCTGTTTTTTATAACAGTAACAACACTTTTGATGCAATCCTGATGTTACAATGTGTCATGTTTTTCAAAATAAAACTGATAAAAAATATAGACCCTATTTCAGTATTTATATAATATAATCTTGAACTTTATTCTTGTACACATGGACACTGTATTTTGAAGCACATGACCAATTCAAGCAAACAAGTTGCTTTTAAAGAATACTATCACTGTTAAAACATCTACTATTTGCCCATTCAATGAAAGTTGTGGTCCACGGTCATTGTATGGACCAAAAATGTATTCTGTCCAGATTTAGTCACTGCTGTAATATACAGTGTGTACGGAAAGTATTCAGACCCCCTTACATTTTTCACTCTTTGTTATATTGCAGCCATTTGCTAAAATCATTTAAGTTCATTTTTTTCCCTCAATGTACACACAGCACCCCATATTGACAGATAAATACAGAATTGTTGACATTTTTGCAGATTTATTAAAAAAGAAAAACTGAAATATCACATGGTCCTAAGTATTCAGACCCTTTGCTCAGTATTTAGTAGAAGCACCCTTTTGATTTAATACAGCCATGAGTCTTTTTGGGAAAGATGCAACAAGTTTTTCACACCTGGATTTGGGGATCCTCTGCCATTCCTCTTTGCAGATCCTCTCCAGTTCTGTCAGGTTGGATGGTAAACGTTGGTGGACAGCTATTTTTAGGTCTCTCCAAGATGCTCAATTGGGTTTAAGTCAGGGCTCTGGCTGGGCCATTCAAGAACAGTCACGGAGTTGTTGTGAAGCCACTCCTTCGTTATTTTAGCTGTGTGCTTAGGGTCATTGTCTTGTTGGAAGTTAAACCTTCGGTTTTCAGTTCCTGAGCACTCTGGAGAAGGTTTCTGAGCACTATGTACCCATTGGCATTCATCTTTCCCTCGATTGCAACCAGTCGTCCTGTCCCTGCAGCTGAAAAACACCCCCACAGCATGATGCTGCCACCACCATGCTTCACTGTTGGGACTGTATTGGACAGGTGATGAGCAGTGCCTGGTTTTCTCCACACATACCGCTTAGAATTAAGGCCAAAAAGGTTTTATCTTGGTCTCATCAGACCAGAGAATTTTATTTGTCACCATCTTTGAGTCCTTCAGGTGTTTTTTTAGCAAACCCATGCAGGCTTTCAGTGTCTGTGTCTTGCACTGAGGAGAGGCTTCAGTCGGGCCTCTCTGCCATAAAGCCCCGACTGGTGGAGGGCTGCAGTGATGGTTGACTTTCTACAACTTTCTCCCATCTCCCGAATGCATCTCTGGAGCTCAGCCACAGTGATCTTTGGGTTCTTCTTTACCTCTCTCACCAAGGCTCTTCTCCCCCGATAGCTCAGTTTGGCCAGATGGCCAGCTCTAGGAAGGGTTCTGGTCGTCCCAAACGTCTTCCATTTAAGGATTATGGAGGCCACTGTGCTCTTAGGAACCTTAAGTGCAGCAGAATTTTTTGTATTTTGTAACCTTGGCCAGATCTGTGCCTTGCCACAATTCTGTCTCTGAGCTCTTCAGGCAGTTCCTTTTGACCTCATGATTCTCATTTGCTCTGACATGCACTGTGAGCTGTAAGGTCTTATAATAGACAGGTGTGTGGCTTTCCTAATCAAGTCCAATCAGTATAATCAAACACAGCTGGACTCAAATGAAGGTGTAGAACCATCTCAAGGATGATCAGAAGAAATGGACAGCACCTGAGTTAAATATATGAGTGTCACAGCAAAGGGTCTGAATACTTATGACCATGTGATATTTCATTTTTTCATTTTTCTGTTTTTCTTTTTAAAATTCTGTTTTTTCATCTGCATTGCTGTGTTACATTATGAGGATTAAGGGGTCTGAATACTTTCCGCAAAATAACAAAGATTTATTATATATATTATCGGGGTCTGATTTATTTATTTACTCAGGGTGCCTTGAGTATATATATATATATATATATATATATATATATAAATATATTATCGTTTATTTATTTCCTTGAGGGTGCCTTGAGCAGCCAATCAGTTTTATTGGCAAAGAGCTTAAAGATCCTTATGCAAGAATGGTGTGATGAGGATTGGGAAAATCACATAAAAATTCAGAAATTAGAGGATTGGGAAAATCGATCATGTAAATTAGTCAGCAAATGCCCTCTGGTGATCATGATTTAATCATTTATCTGTATGGTACAGGTGAGAGTTTGGCATGTTCTATGTTTATGGTACATAAAAATGTTGAGAAGAAAAGCGATTATAGAATAGTTCAAGACATCATATGAGAAGAAAAACTGGCTCACAGATTAGAATGAGGCCAAAGCCAATCAGTGGAAAGCTGGCTCACAGATTAGAATCCATGCATAATGGCAGCATGTATGAATATATGAATACAAGATGCACTGTTTTCTTCCTTCAGACTGCACTAAATATATTCTGTTACAACATTCACCCTGAATAATAGCCAGTCATTATGGCCTTGAGCACTTCTTTTGTGTGCACTGTGTTTAGAAGAGCTCTATTTTTATCGCGATGGAAAAGAAGCCTCATCATATTATAATTTTTGTTCTGCACATGTAGACTGCTAAGGAAAAATGCTGAAAAAACAAAACTATCTGATGATCAAGTGAAAGCAGGAAGAAAACAAAAATTGCATTGTAGTGGAAGGAAATGCTTTTCAAAATCACTGCCCCGTTTCTCTCCTTTAGAGCCAATGTAATTAATGAACTCCTCAACTGCAGGAGTTTAATGATGGCAGACGCGTTGTTGCTTGTGTCATTATTTGCTGCCAAAGACAGGTCACTGCTTTCCACCTTTGGTTTACAACTGCAACCATTACAAACAACCATATTCACAATGGTGCATGTGGGTGTGCATGCCATGTAAAAAAAAAAAAAGAGAAGACAAGGGAAGGGAAAGAGAGGGACAGAAGAAAAGCTTTATTCACTTATTCACTACCTATCCATAATCGAGTTTAATCAAGCTCTCAAGGTGTCGGTAGCATGCAAATTAAAATAATATTTCACTGTCATTCTGTCAAAATTATGTAATTCTGTCTATGTTGTTCCCAAATCTACCGTATTTGTCTTCCCTACTGTTGTTTCCTGTCGGTCATTTTGTTATTAAGTGTATGTACTGTGAAAAACAAATCCTCGCTCCGTACAAGAATGTGTAACACTTTAGAGGGGGTCCTTCGATAGGGCCGTTCGCGGTAAAGCGGCCGTTCGCGGCTCATGTATTCACTATTAACTGTTCGCGGCTCATGCCCGCTGGTGTCTCTGCTGGCTCCGCCCACATTTCCCTCAATACTGGTTCCGTCAAAAAGCGCCCCCCAGGTACCCTGGGCTTGTTAAGTTATGAGGGGATGATTTGGAGCAGTAAGGTCCGTGCCTGCTCCTCGCCAGTTGTTAGCGCCCTCCGGTGCCTGCTCCTCGCCAGTTTAGGCGCCCTCCGTGCCGATTGGGTAGGATTCTTCGTCGCCGCTGGTTCCGTCCAGGGATGGCGCCACCCGAGCGCCCACGAGAGTAGAATAAGGCGCCCACGAAGTTAGCGCCACCCGAGCGCCCAAGAGAGTGCAGAATAAGGCATTTGAGCGCCCCCAAGAGTTGTTCCTGTGCATGTCCGCTGGCCCGTCCACTTGGCCTCCGCTGGTCCCGTCCAACCCTGGCCTCCGCTGGTTCCGTCCAGCTTACTTTTGTCTCTGCTGGTCCGTCCACTACCCTGGCCTCCCGCTGGTCCCGTCCGGCTCGCCTTCAGCGCTTCCAGAGCGCCCCCAGAGTTGTTCCTGTGCACATGGCTAATATTCTAGTCCCTGCCTCCGCTGGTCCCGTCCAATATGCATGCTAATAGGCTGGTCCCGTCCAACTAGTTTAGTGCCTCCGCTGGTCCCGTCCAGACCCTCCGCTGGTCCCGTCCAACCTGTGCCTCCGCTGGTCCCGTCCAATACCTGTGCCTCCGCAAGTGTCCTCCGCTGGTCCCGTCCACCCACCTGTGCCTCCGCTGGTCCCAGAATGTTGAACCTGTGCCTCCGCTGGTCCCTCCATAGTCTTTACTCCGCTTGTCCCGTCCACAGCTTGCCCATGCCCTGCTGGCTCCGTCCAGTTGCTGGCTCCGTCCATTCCCAGAGCCCCTTATCCGGCTCTCCATGTTGTTTAGGCCTCTCCCTGGCCCTGTCCAGTCTTACAAACCTGCCTTTTTTTGGGGGGGCTACATTTGATTTGAGAGCCGTGGCCGCCTGATGGCAGAAATTAATTCCCGCTCCGCCATTGGAAAGGCGCCGCCCTAAATCGTTCTGAGCGACCCCCCCCTTTGAAAACGGCGCGGACGCGCCTTCGGAGGGGGGGAATTAACTTTGTCTTCCTCTGCCTTTGTTTCCTCAGGTCCGTCCTGTTCCCCCTCATTGGTTAATTAGTCCACCGTCTGTGTCTTGATTCAGGTATCTTCCCTAAATATAATCAGACTGAAGTGAAAGTGTAATGTACAGAGTGATTATGCATTCCTGTCCTCCCGTACAGTAGTTTTATTTTGTCTGTGAAAGACAAAACAAGAATTAAGTAGGGAAAATGTATTCACTATTAACTATGCCAATAAAAAACAAGGTTTTTGTAGTATTGGGTATGATTAGGGATGTAGAATAAGGTTATGCTGTTGCATCTTCCACAAACTACCACTCATATCTGGCCTGTAAGATGGTGAATTTTGGCATGCAAATAGCATTAAGCACTCATTTCTAGCTCTTATTTTCACCATCACCTGATTTGCTTAAATCGTGTAGTGAATTGGATGCAAAAATGCCACTGACAGCACATGCAAATAGCACAGTTAGAGACCTCGTATCTAGTAAATTCCCTCTTTGAGATAAGGCAAAAGGACAGTTAGACACAGAAAAGTGAATTAAGATTCTCGCTGATTCATGTAGTTTGAAGTCAAACATCTGCCTAAGTAGTACCAAAATTCACTAGAGCTCTGATTGTGTAGTAAATGACGTTTGATGACTGATAACCCAAAATTCAGTCGAGACTTATCTGCATCTGGTGCTCTAATCGCAGCCCATCCAGGAATTTGCTGCATGCAGTTAATCCAGGCCATGTCACTGATAACACTGAGGCTCAGAATCAGTGTAATACATGTTCTTATCATCATGCAAATTAGCGTGATGGAGAGCAGAATCTTTGTATGTGGTGGTGTGGTCTAAACCCAATGATGGGTTACTGCTCCTGTGTGCAAACCCAGAGGAATAAATATTTGTGAGTGATGTATCTTGATATTAGCATCGGAGCTGTTACAAATTAAATTTTCAAGGTAGGTTTATAATGCTTATATATGTTTTCATCTCAAGTTATGTGACCTCAATGAGACCTTATGTGTCTTAGCATGTTTTTTTTTTCTGGTTAGCATGACTTAGTCAATCCCTGGTAGATGCACAGTATATCTACACCATCTTAATACCAGTTGAGCAACTGCCATTAAGATGAATTGGCATGTTGATTAACTTTCTCCAGGTACATATAGTAGACTTTGTTGGGCATGCCCACAGACCACCCACAGTCTATTTACTGATTATCTGATGCATTTTGCACACAGAGCTGGAAAGCATTTTCAAGTTCCAATTAGAGTGCCAAAGTCAGGGTACATTTACAAAAAAAAAATGGTGTTCAAAAGATGGCTTATAGCTTATAAGAAAGAATGACTGGATTCATCTGGCTTCAAAACTTCGACACATCTTCAGATTTTAGTTTTGGCCACTTATTGCCAATTATACTGAAATATAAATACTTTAGCTTATGTATATGAAATAATCAATACTTACTTTTTGAATGGCATGACATGAGGGTGAGTAAATGATGAAAAAAAAAAAAAATTGGATAAACTATCCCTTTAACATTTACATTGAGTCATTTAGCAGATGCTTTTATCCAAAGCAACTTACAAATGAGGACAAAAGAAGCAATCAAAAGCAACAAAAGAGCAACAATATGCGAGCACAATGACAAGTCTCGGTTAGCCTAATGCAGTACACGTAGCAAGGTTTTTTTTTTTTTTTTTTTTTTAGAAAACAAGTAGATAGAATAGAAATAAAACAAAGCTAGTGTTAGTTTTTAAAGAAAACCTAGGAGTTAGAAAATAAATATGCAATTGATATTTTTTTATAAAAAAGAAGACAGATCGATAAAATAGATTTATAATAGCGATCAAGTAAAGTAAAGATGGGAGAGATGTGTTTTTAACCGTTTCTTGAAGATGGCTAAGGACTCAGTTGCTCGGATTGAGTTGGCCTGGTCTTTCCAACAGGAGGGAACAGTTAATGAAATAGTCTATGAAAGTGATTGTGTGCCTCTTTGGGATGGTGCAATAATGCGTTGTTCTCTTGCAGAACGCAAGCTTCAAGAGGGTACATATGTCTGAAGTACTGGATTTAGGTAAAGGGGTGCAGAGCCAGTGATGTTTTTGTAGGCAAACATTAATGCTTTGAATTTAATGCGAGCCGCTATTGGTAGCCTGCGTTAATTTATTTACAGAGGTGTGACGTGCTTTCTTTTTGGCTCATTAAAGATTAATCTTGCAGTGGCATTTTTGATTAATTGTAGAGGTTTGATGGAACTGGCTGGAAGACCTGCCAAGAGAGCATTGCACTAGTCCAGTCTGGACAGAACAAGAGCTTGAACAAGGAGTTGTGTTGTTGTTCCGAAAGAAAGGACCTGATCTTCTTAATGTTGTATGAAGCAAATCTGCAGGACCGGGCAGTTTTAGCAATGTGGTCTGAGAAAGTCAGTGTATCATCAATTACAACTCCAACGTTTCTAGCTGTTTTTGAAGGAGTTATGATTGATGAGCCTAACTGGACTTTGAAACTCTGATGAAGTGATGGATTTGTTGAAAACACAAACAGTTCTGTCTTAGCCAGATTGAATTGAAGGTGATGGTCCTTCATCCAGCAATAAATGTCCGTTAGACATGCTGAGATGCGAGCAGCTATCATCAGATCATCAGGATGGAATGAGAGGTAGAGTTGAGTGTCATCAGCATAGCTGTGATATGAAAAGCCATGTTTCTGAATAACAGAAGCTAGTGAGGCCATGGAGACAGAGAAGAGAAGTGGTCCAATGACTGAGCCCTGAGACATCCCAGTAGGATACCTAACCTCTCCAAGATACACTGAAGGACCTATATGAGAGGTGAGACTCAAACCACTGGAGAGCGGTTCCTGAGATGCCCTTTCCCAATAGGGTTGATATGAGGATCTGGTGGTTGACCATATCAAAAGCAGCGGACAGATCCAGCAAGATAAGTAATGAAGACTTGGAAGCCGCTCTTGCAAGTCTTAGAGCTTCAATAACTGAGAGCAAGGCAGTTTCGGTCGAGTGTTCACTTTTGAAGCCATATTGGTTGCTGTCCAGGAAGTTCTGTGAGAGAAAGGCAGATACTTGGTTGAACACAATTCGTTCAAGTGTTTTTGCAATGAAATGTAGAAGGGAAACCGGTTTGTAGTATTCTAAAAGATTTGGTCAAGAGTAGGTTTCTTAAGAAGTGGGGTTATACAAGCCAGTTTAAATGCTGAGGGAAAACCTCCAGTGTGAAGGGATGTGTTAAAGGGGCAGAGTACCAAAACAAACTTGTAGCCAATCAGCAGTAAGGGGCAATTAACCTAAACCTTTGTCTGGTTTTGATCCTCAGTAATCTTGCTTGTTTGCTTATAATATTTTCTTTATTTGTTTATCAGTCTTGTTTCTAGTCTTCAACTGCTCTGCTTTTATTCTTTAGTTTTTCTTTAGTTTTAAATTCAGATTTTTCCTTAAACTAAAAGTAATTGTTTTGCTTTTTATTTTCTTGTTATTTTTTCCCTTTTATTACATGTTTCTTGTGTTGCTGATTAGTGTCGTTGTGTAGTTTTGCGTGCTGTCTTGTTGTGTGTTTGTGCTGTGTGTTCCCCCCAGTCCTGCTCTACCAGCCTGAGACTCCCTGCCTGTTGGTTCCCCCAAGCAGTCTGCCAACCTAGCCTGGTGCAGATAATCTTTCATTGATACCGACTGGGACTGCTCTCCAGACTGTCTACCTCTGGAGGCTTAGTTCTCTCCCGCTGTTTGGAGTAGTTTCAAGACTGTTCACCCCCGTGCACCCCCCTGAACTTGTGCTTCAATAAATATTTGTTTCTCTCATTCTGCATTTGGGTTCCTTCCTGCTGACCTTGACATTACGAACCCGCCACATAGGACCCAGCAGAATGAGTCTCCGGATCCTGCCACCTGCAAACTCTCAGGAGAGACTAGCCCGTCAGCGAGGACTGGGATCTCTTCGTCAGCAGGGGCTGGAGGTAAGGGCCTTCGCTCAGTTCTTTTGGACTATGTCCAGGGGCCTTGAGTACCAGGATGCAGCCCTTAAGGATATCTTCAACCTCTGTCTGGACAATCCACTGCCTCAGTGGGAAATGGAACAACTGAGGATTTTGGACTTTTGGAATTTTTCCAACTATGTGCACCACCGCAAGGATTGGCAAATCCTTTCGCCACCAGAGTCCACCTGCACTGACCAACCCACCGTCACTCCCTCACCGAATCAAGATCATGTTCCTCCTATTCCTCCCACATTAAAACGCCGGTTGAGAAGGAAAAGGGCTGCCCGGAATGCTGTAGCCATCACTGTGTCTGCGGAGTCAACCGCAGTCACTGCAGAGGTGGGCAAATCAACTCCACTCTTCCCTGAGCTGGTTGAGAATGCTACAGTCACCCCTGAATCAGTTGAGTCAGTTCCAGTCATTCCTAAGCCTGCCAACCCAGAGGCTGTCAAGTCTGCTCCAGTTCTTCTAGAACTAGTCGAGTCAACTGTAGTCATTCCTGAGTCAGTCAAGTCAAGCCTAGCCTTTCCAGAGTCTGTCGAGTCTGCTCCAGTTCTTCTAGAAATGGTCAAGTCCGTTCCAGCCTCTGAGTCCACTGCAGTGTCGGCTCCAGGCCCAGTGTTCATTCCAGAGCAACCTCTTATGCAGAGGAGGAAGAAGGGTTGTGTTTTACAGTCCACTGTTTTTCCTGCAGCCACGGAGTCCGCTCCAGAGGCCGCTCCAGTCCGGGTGCCCACGGAGTCCGCTCTAGAGGCCGCTCCAGTCCGGGAGCCCACAGAGTCCACTCCAGTGGCCGCTCCAGTCCGGGAGCCCACAGAGTCCGCTCCAGTGGCCGCTCCGGTCCGGGAGCCCACAGAGTCCGCTCCAGAGCCCGCTCCGGTCCGGGAGCCCACAGAGCCCGCTCCAGTCCGGGAGCCCGCTCCAGTCCGGGAGTCCGCTCCAGTCCGGAAGCCCACAGAATCCGCTCCAGAGCCCACTCCAGTCTGGTTACCCACATAGCTCGTTTTAGACAGTCGTGTCAAGCCCACAGAGTCTAGTCCAGCTAGTCGTACCATGCCAACAGAGATCATCCCTGAGCTGCTTGTCCTTCCTGTTATGGCCAGTGCGGCCACCCTCAAGCAGTCTGCTGTCATTGTTTCGTCCATGGATGACACTGAGGCCATTCCCAAGCAACCAGCTTTCACTGCCACAGGCTCAGAATCTGCTCCAGTCCTCCAGACTTTAGACTCAGTCTTTGAGTCCGCATCAGTCCCAGACCCAACTCTACCCTCAAGATTCGACCCAGAGTTGTTTCCTATCTCCGACTGTACTCCAGTCCCAGAGTCATTGGAGTCTGCCCTGAAATGTGCTTTAGTTTCAGACTTTGCTCCCGTCCCTGAGTTTACGTTGGAGTTAGCCCCAGTCCTGGAGCCACCAAAGTCCATCTTGGAGTCTACTCAAGAGTTCATTTCAGAGCAAGTACCAGTCCAAGAACAGCCTGAAAACATCCCAGAGTCCGTTTCAGAGCCAGTCCCAGTCCAGAAGCAGAGTGTATCCCAGAGTCCGAACCAGAAGCAGCCAGGATGTATCCCAGAGCCACTCCCATCAGAGTCATCCACTCTCTCTGTTAGTCTTGTCATAGACAAGAAGGCTGTCCCCTGCCTTGCTCCAAAATCACCAGAACTCCCCACCTTTTCTATAAGTTGAGTTTTGGCATCGGAGTCAACTCCTAAACCCATTCTCAGCCCAGAGCCTGTCCCCAATGCTAAGGTCATTCCTGGTCCCCAGGCAGCTGCCAGCACCCTGCCTTACTCTACCATTTTCAAGCCACCATTATTCAAGCCAGTCAATAACCCAAGATACACCACTTATGTTTCTCCCACTCCGCCTTCAATGCAACCTAACACTTGCGGTTTTCCCACCCTTCCAGCAGCCTTCCACACTGCCCTGCCAGGCTACAACACTGGATTTATTCCCACCCTCCCCACCCCCTCTCCTGGGCTGCATGGTGGCTATGGCTCTGCTATGCCTGCTCCATTCAAGCCCGCCCAGTTGATACCCCCTTTGTTCCCTGTTGCGTCACCACCTCCCTGGACTGGTTTGGATGCCAGGAGGCATCCATTGGGAGGGGGGTACTGTCAGGGCTCTGCCCTGGCAGCCTTGTCTGTGTTGTCTTTATTTAATGTTTCTTTGGTTGTCTTGTGTCTTAACACATTGCTTTGTCTTTGTTTGTGTCTACCATGTATTCCTGTGATCCCACCTCCTTGTTCCCCTTGGTCACGCCCCCTTGTTTAGCCCTTGTCTTGTCCTCGTTTCCTTAACTGTGCTCACCTGGCCCTCGTGTGCTTTCCTCCCTTTATATTGTGCTGTTTTCCTCTTGTGTTTGCGGGTTCGTCTTGTGCCATAGAGACAGTTACCAATTTGCTGCTCTATATTCCAGTCTTGCCTTGTCATCTTGTATCCTTACTGCAGTTTTGCTCTTGCGTTTATATCTCTGATTTTGTCTGGTTTTGATCCTCAGTAATCTTGCTTGTTTGCTTATAATATTTTCTTTATTTGTTTATCAGTCTTGTTTCTAGTCTTCATCTGCTCTGCTTTTATTCTTTAGTTTTTCTTTAGTTTTAAATTCAGATTTCTCCTTAAACTAAAAGTAATTGTTTTGCTTTTTATTTTCTTGTTATTTTTTCCCTTTTATTACATGTTACTTGCCCTCAATATACCTGTTTGCCATTTGTTCGACCCTACCTGTGTTTTTGACCATGTCTATGATTAAAAGCTTGCACATGGATCCGCACACCTCACGTCTCATTCGTCCCGTTACAGTAAGGCAGTTCAGATAAAAATGCTAAAATTATAAAAATGTATTGGATATTAGATCATTGCTTGCCATTGCGTGTTTGTGTAATAGAAAACGAGAGTGATTTTCCAGATTTGTGCTAAGAATAAACAGAAAATAAGTATCCAGAGAAAATTCAGATTCCCATGGGAAGCAGTAGTGCTTAGATGACAACACAGGTGTGATAGACTACAATTTATCATGCTCACCATATAACAATTTTAAAAAGACTTTCCTTTCAAATGTCTGCTTTCACTAATCACTGTAAAGCCATTGATGCATTTCAAAACATACTATTTAATACTCACTAATGTGTGAGTTGATGTAATTATAGGGTTTTGTTGTTGGTGTAAGTGGTTTGCTTTGAGCTGTCCCAACAATTAAAATGCCACGATCATCTAGCTCTCAGCATTGATGATGCGGTGAAGGTGCATAGACTTGTACATAGACATAGCTAGATCTGGCTGATGATGCTCTGACAATACAGATTGGGGGGTTTCAAAAATGATGAATCACGTGATCAATGAGAATGGTGGAAAAAGGGTGGCTTTGGATTTGAGTTGGATATATTTGTGTGTTGTTGTGTTTTGGTTGCTGCTTGAATTTCCCGTCACTGGAGGTCCAGTCAGTGTTGCTACAGGTGATGTGTTTATTGAGATTAGTATGGTTTAATTATAGTCTTAGTCTCAGATCGCTCACAGTAAGTTCACTGATACACTGATCTTGTCTGATACATACAAAAATGTCAAGAGCCAACTAAAATCATCAAAATTATGCCAAAATGATAGCATGATAAATCCCAAGATCAAACATTCTTATATATTTAGTCAGAGGTCTGGCTATATGTGGTGTGTTACACATATTTTAGATATATTTTGAACATGGCTTTCAAGTACTTGAACTTTTGCCTTAGAACTACAGTATTTCCAGTGTCTTATCCTTGTGCTTGGGCACCCTCATTTGGTGCTTGTGTACAACTGCACTAATGTCCACTGAGGACTGGATTTAAACAAGAATGCACATGTGTGCTTCAACCTGTATTTTAACCACAGTCTTCGACTGTCTGTTGTTCATGTGAAATGAGGTGCATTTCAAGTGCAACGCATCTATGCACCTATCTGCCTGCGTTTACCCTTGAATGATCCTTTGAATAACCCCACTCTGTTTATCGGTACACAAAGGTGGCGGGGCATAAACATCAGAGATCTTTGAGGCTGTTTGTCTTGGTTTGATTGTTTGGTTCAGATTCCCCTGCACCCACCAAACTCTTTTCAAACTGTACCAGAGTGAGAAATAAACTATTATTTGCCCTCTAGCCATAGTTTTTGATTTAAATATAACTCATAATGTATGTGGAATTAAATACATGAAGGCTAAATAACAACATAAGCAAACTCAAAGTGTCACTCAGAGTGAAAACAGCTGCAGTTTTTCTTAAGAAAACCTGTCAAATTATGCTGTAAACTATACAGGAAACCCTGTCAGTTGACCCATTATTACGATATTAAAGGTTAATATCTTGAGACCAAACTATTAAGTCATGTCTACGTTTTGAGTCATATAATTTTGTTTCTACTATACTTATGTTTGTAAAATGTTTTGAATTGTTATAATTGTTTTTTTATGTTGACATATACACATTTAAATTGTGGTTGTCATAAAAACTTGTTTTCATAATTGACTAAAGCATGCAACAGTTAAGTATGGAATTAAGTAAAAAATATAATGAATATGTTGCATGTGATATGGAAATATGTGCATATTTACCAAAATGCTATAGTCTCTAGAGTTTCTTTCTTTCACCTGAATAACATGCTATGGACATTGTATGGATTTCCTGAGGTAAATGTAACATGACATGCAAGCTATTTTATTGATATCTTTCCATGGTTAAAACACTAATTGTGTTCTGTTATCTGCCATGCCACATTAAAAGTATCATGATGTAGCAAAACACAAAGCTTATTGCAATTATTGGATGGAAGATATGCTATACATATTGTTTAGTGAAGTTTTTTTCACACATCGGCTGAAAACAACAAACTGAAAACACCATTGGGTTTTGAGAATCGATGACAATTCATTAAAATGAAGATTGATTAAAATTATTTATCAATATTCTCAATACAATATTCTAAAGTACAGTAAGTACTGTAACCAGTAATGTTTTTAATAAAAAAAAAAAACTTACCAGCAAAGCTTTACATGACAGATTTGACATGCGTTTCCATATTGCTTGTGTACTACCAGATATGCAAAGATAATTTATGGTCTTGTAGCCCATTCCAGCCTTGTGTAGGTCTACAATCTTGTCCCTGACATCCTTGGACAGCTCTTTTGTCTTGGCCATGGTGGAGAGTTTGGAATCTGATTGATTGATTGCTTACCTTGACAGGTATCTTTTATACAGGTAACAAACTAAGATTAGCAGCACTCCCTTTAAAAGAGAGTGCTCCTAATCTCAACTCATTACCTGAATAAAAGACACCTGGGAGCCAGAAATCTTGCTGATTGATGGGGGATCAAATACTTATTTGGCTCATTAAAATGTAAATCAATTTACAACTTTTTTTAAATGTGTTTTTCTTGATTTTTGTTGTTGTTGTTATTATGTATCTCACTGTTCAAATAAACCTACCATTAAAATTATAGGCTGATCATTTCGTTGTCATGAGGCAAACGTACAAAATCAGCAGGTGATCAAATAATACCCCCCCCACACACACACAAACACACTGTATTTGGAGACAAGCAGCTATAAGAAATGTGTTATATATTAGTAAGTGTGACTGAGCGTGCAAAGATTTAAATTGTGTCAACAATAGTGATGCCCTTCCATGATTTAGGACGGATTGCATTCATAACAACTGCAAACCATGTAGACCCCTTTTTGAAACAGACTGCAGTGTGCAAAAGAGGAATTCTGAGATGTTTAGCTTTTGTCTCCAAATCTTTCTGCATACATTTTTAGCTCAAACTGGGATTCCGGCTCATGTGACATATCGTTCATTTAGTCCTGTTACAGACGCTAGCAAGAGACACTGCAGTGCACTCTTGCATTGCATTGACTGGCTGAGAGACATAATCTATCTCTCTTGCACACCGCTAGACGATTAGAGATCCTTCAGCACTGAAAAGAACTTTACATTTTCCGAATGAGTTCCCCCGCCTGGACAAATGATCTAGGTGCATGACATCAACTGTTAAATAAGCTCTGGGACCAAGCTATTCATTCTACTCTGTGGCTTCAATGTAATGTGTGTCCCACCGTGAAAATCCTATTTTCCACCCTGGGCAGGTAAACGACAGGCTGGGCTAGTCAGTATGCAAGTTTAATATGGAGATTTTAGGACTGTCTGATAGACTTTTTCAAAGGCATCCATGTATAAAAGCACGTCTTGTTTTGTTGTTTCTGTTGTCTTTTGAAGTGAGCAAATTTGGAAGGATGAAATAGAGGCCTTTTCTGAAAGAAATGGAATCCATAAGTGGCTTTCAGAATGTCTTAACAGGATCAATATGGAAAAAGCTCTTAAGCAGTTTCAAAGTTTTGCATTTTATTCTAAATGTGTGAAATTAAACATTTTTAAGAATATTATTTTTAAATGTTCCTCCAAGATGAAAAATTGTTTGTTTATTTATTATAATCCTGTTAATTATAAGTATCCAGACTTGCTAATAAGAAGATGGTGCCAACATACTTTTAGTCTAATATAAAACACATCTCAGTAAGCTGTATTTATAAAGTTATGGTTTAGTCAGACAATCATTTGTTCTAGAGCAATAGACAAATGGCAGATGGCTGTCGATACCTGATAACTCAACAATATTAATATGAATGGATAATTCAGGATACGTGAAATATTGAAGGTCTCAAATTATGTTATCTCTTTATAGACAGGGACAATGTGAGAACTTGTGATGAGTGTTGAAAAAGTTTATTTTTATCTCTATAATTACAGATAAGGTGAGAGCTCTAATCCTAATGCAATTTGCACTTCTAACAAAAGTTGCCAAACTGGTTTAAGAAAAAAATAATTTGACACATTTTCCAGATATCACTGTAGTTTTCTGAGGTTTAAAAGTGAGTGTTGTACCTCTTGTCATCTCATGAATTGCAATTAACTTGGAAAGTGGAGAGACTGACTATCCTATTATGGGGTTCAATTTTTGTGTTGCCAGGATAATGTTATTATCCACGAGTCCGCTAAAGGAGGTAGAACTTTTTCATATTTGGCTCCCAAACTCTGGAATAGCCTTCCTGATAACGTTCAGGGTTCAGACACACTCTCTCTGTTTAAATCTAGATTAAAGACACATCTCTTTAGCCAAGCATTCATATACTGCATCTCATAATATTGTACTGCAGTTATATATCTGATCAAACGCACATTATTATTCTTTAGCTTGGGTTGAACAAATTATTTTTACTTGGATGGAACAACAGCTACGCTAATTATGTCTCTATTTGTTTCTTTGTTTCTGGATTAACATTCTGCGGTAACTAGGATTTACACAATATTCAGTCTGGATCCAACCCTTAAATGATCCGAGATGACCAAACACATGAGAAGAGATGATGCCAACCCCTCAGAGGACCTCAGAGGAAGCCAACCCTCAGACAGTATACAGAATTAACCAAATTTTGCCATAAGTTAAATATATACATTTTCTGCTATATATAAATCTATAGCAGAAACTTAATTTCCTGTAAAGCTGCTTTGCAATGATTGTATTGTAACAAGCGCTATACAAATCTTGAATTGAATTTAATTGCATTGTTATATCATTGTAATACATTTTAACTTTCTAACCCAAAAGCAATTATTGATTTATTTTGACTGAGAAAAGCTCTTACATTTGCATTTGCATATCATTTTGCTGCAAGATGACATGGAGACAAATATAATTCATTTTTAGAGGGCATTCAAACCATTTTCATCGGCAGTGATGAAACTTTTTAAGGGTCCCTGTAATAAATTCCACTTTTCCTGAGTTCACATTCAACACACTGTCCTCCAGTTCAACTGGATGATCTATTGCTGCTCGAGGTCATTTGCATAAATGAATCATTTGAACATATAAAATAAGCCTGAATACTAAAGTGTATTATTTCACCTAAAGCAAATATAACCGTGACAAATGGGGTATCCCCAGGTATTATTATCAGCCTTTGATTTAGCTGCTTCCTTATTTAACACCAGTTGAGCAAGCCAGGCAGCCAATCATTTTCCCAGTTAACATGCCAATTACAGAACCCGCCAATTATTTCTAGGCTCTGTTCAAAGTTGATGTCTGGTTTCACAAAAGGAATCACAACATACCTCCTTCTTATATTAAAAGCACCAAAAACTGAAGCCTTGGATGCCACTATAAGGTACACCAGGTTTATAGTAACATTAGGAGCGCCATGACACAAAGGCTAAATTTTACATTTTTATACATTATGGGCTACATTTGACTTTATGACAAATAAGTTGAGGTATGTGTTTAAATTTGAAGAGTCACAATCATATTTACATTGCACTCTTTAGACATTTTAAGCACCTAACTTGACCCCTACCCCTAAACCTAACAATTTATCTCATATGAGATGGGAATAGGATTTAGAAATTATGATTTGTAAAATACATCAGTAGCGTTGTAATTTTACTTGTTTTAAAAAGCTGGTTGCTAACAACTGGCTAAACGTGACTAGAGAAGATTATCTGGCACATTAAAGTCATTACAGTGAACAGAAAATTTACATTTATGAACAAGTCACGTCACAAAAGGTGTATTATTTGTCCACAACATTTTATGAAGTGCAAAAAAATGCGGTAAATACATTAAAGTGAACTATTATTATTATCATCATCATTTAAAAACATTGGTATTGATATTAAACAACTAACCTATAAATTGTATTTAATATATTTCTAATGAAAATAATAATAATAAGAACGACAACAATGACAACAACACTATTATATTAACATAGGAAATAACAATAATTTAATCTGTGAATTACATTCCAAACTTTGCCATGAAAGTTTGGAAAGACTTTGTATTGGTCTATGGTGAATAGGAAACAACTATTATTTATATACCTACAGGCATTTTAATCTGTGAATTTCAACATTCACATTTGTTTTTTTCATTGTTTTATCATGCTTGGCAACATTAAAAAAGCATAAGATATCCACCCAGTCACACTCACACACACACACACACACACACACACACACAACTCACACACACACAAACACACACACACACACACACAACACACACACACACCACACACACACACACACACACACACACACACACACACACACACACACACACACACACACACACACACATTAAAAAAAACCTACAGGGTTTATATTTAGGATATATTTTATCTTCTTTTAAAATCATATTGTTGACTATTGAATACTAATGACAGGATGACATGGCCTTGATGGGGTGCAGGTGAGAACCAGACATTGTGGTCTTAAATCTTCCACCCATCATGAGTTTAGAATTTCCCAACATAGTACTGTTTATAACTTTTCCTACTTGTAAATATGACACCAGGGCAAGATAATTTGTACTGAATCAAATACAAGCTATTAACATGATGACTTATTAGCAGCAATCTTCACTCTTCAGTAATATGGATAAAATGGTGCCACATTTATTTTCCTCTTTATTTTGTTTTATGCTGACAGCCAGCATTCACCTTTAGGCAGAAGAGAGTGAGCAATCATGTTACCGCAAAGTGAGAAAAATCTCATTCCACCTCTAATAAAATAATCGTCAGGGTACTATTCTTTTACAGTGCTTGTGTACGTTTAAAACTCTGACCTCAAAATGACCAGCAGCCTCTGGGGAGATTGGGGGACACAGGTGAGCACACAAACAGAGACGTTGCTTTCAGTTGGTACTCTATAATATTGAACTGGCCATGACAGCTCACTGAAGCACTGAAGGATCCAGGGTGTTTTTATTCTGTGCAGGGATAAAAAAATTATAAAAAAAAACTCTTATTATCTGACTAAGCTAATAGACAAACATGTATAATCACTATCCGTTTATTAGACAGCATTGAGACTGTGATTGCCACTTGAACCATATAGCGAGAGGAAATTCACACAGCTGGCAGCTGGAGCTTGTGGCCGTGAGTGATATATGAGATCAGGGTTCACACTTTTAATTAATGCTTGTTGAGTTGTGTAATGATGAGTCAACAGAGTGGGTATCCATTTGCAGCTTTAACAAGAGTTAACACAGTCGTACAGGCAGTGGTCGGTAACGGTAACAGGGATATCAGAGGAGAGACAAGAGCAGAGTATCAAGGCAGGCAAGAGGGTCAAAAGGTAGGCAGATATCAATCCAAAACGAGAGAAACAGTCCAGAGTCAAAACACAATGATCAAATAGAGAAAGATGAGAACGCTCAGAAATGTCAGCCAGGGCAATACAAGACTTTGCGATGAGTGTGTGTGTGAGTGTGGCTTAAGAGTCCCATAGATGAGCATCAGGTGAACTAGCAATCGGAGTCCTGGTACAGGATGATGGGAAATGGAGTTCGGAGAGAGAAGTCAATACTTGGGTGATGTTGACCTCTGGTGACGATCAGGGGGAACCACAGAGGCCGGATTCGTTACAAGTTGCTTGAAATGTACTGTTGAGTGCTATGACAATTAAAGGAACTTAACTTCAAGAAAGACTTCACACAAAATTGAAATTATTTAACCTTAAACTTGTACACTTTTCTTTATTCCATCAAACACAAAAAGATCAGTTTCTTCAAGCAATCTATGGTGTGGGTTTAGAATCCTTGGAATATAGCGAGATCAATTAATTACACATTGTTCAAAAATAAGGTAAAACAGTAATATTGTACAATTTCAGATACCCATTTTCTACTTTTTTGTAGGTGACAAGGATGGATTTTCAGCATCATTACTTCAGTCCTCAGTGTCACATGATCCTTCAGAAATTATTCCAATATGCTGATTTGCTGCTCAATAAAAAAAATTGTATTATTATTAATGCTGAAAACAGAAGTGCTTTTACATAATTTTCATGGAAACCATAATACATTACAATTCAAATGTTCGGCATAAGCAAATAATAATAATATAATGATAATAATAATAATAATTATTATTAAATTGTTCAAAATATATTTGTAAATATATATATAATATATATATATATATATATATATTATATATATATATATATATATTGAAGCAGGACAATGCAAAACCACATACTGCAGCTATTACAACTGCATGGTTTCGTAGTAGATGAGTCTGGGTGCTGAATTGGTCTGCCTGCAGTACAGATCTTTCACCTATAGAGAACATTTGGCCCATAATTAAATAAAAAATGTCAAAGAAGTCCAGAAACTCTTCAGCAGCTGGAAACCTATATCAGGCAAGACTGGGACCAAATTCTAACACCAAAACTCCAGAAACTCATAACCTCGATGCCAAGACGTCTTCAAACTGTTTTGAAAAGAAGAGAAGATGCTACATCATGGTAAACATGCCCCTGTCCCAACTATTTTGAGACCTATAGCAGGTATCAAATTTTAAATTAGCTCACTTTGTGCATAACATTGTAACATTTCTCCGTTTAAATAGTTGTTATGTAATCTACTGTATTTTCTATTGTGAAAAAAATATTGACTCATGTGATTTGAAAGTCTTTTAGTTTTCATTTTCTAAAAAAAAAAAAAAAAAAAAAAAAAAAAACGTCCCAACATTTCCAGAATTCGGTTGTAATAATAATTACAAACTTTTGAACAATAATGTATCATTTTATTGCTGCATTTGTAGATTAATATTCAGTATCAAACCTTAATTTTGCATTTAACATGAATTAATGAATTAGTGTTGATTAAATAATAACAGTATTATACTACTGATTGAACTATTCCTTTAATCAAACAAATTCTCTGACTCAAAACAGGTACTTGCCCTGATAAAAACCTGCTGGCGTTATTAAATATGAACCTCCAAATTTCACCATTTATGTTCAGTGACTTACAAGTAATAGTTTGGATGCTTCTAGCATTTGATTTAGTACATTTATTTGTATCTGTTGAACCTTTTGTGGTTAAATGTTTTTTTTTTTTTTAAAGACACTGAACAATATAATTTGCACTTTTATTTCAAAGGCTTGTTCTGTTGAAATGAGAGAGAGCAGAAATATGTGTGTTCTTGACTGTTTTCCTCAGATAGTTCCACTTTAATTATGCAGTTTTGTAAGTGAATCATAAAATTGTTCATGCTGTGTAATGACACATCACTCGCCATGCAACCACGTTACTAAAAAATAAATACATTTATCTGAAAACATCTCTCAAGTCACATTTTCTTATAAAATGTTTCTGTATATGTTAACTGTAGTTACAAGGCAGTATTAGTTTGCTATCTGTCTTCATACTTTCTTAAGTTTAATGCAATGACTTAATTAATGTCACTCTGAATCTCTGCAGAAATATCATTACTCAGAAGACTATAGCAAGAATATTTTAGGACTTCTGTCAAACAGAGTGCTGTCTGTGCATTGGAAAATCATGACAGCTCAACCTACGCATTGGCTCTGTGATGTAAAGGTTCTTACAAACAGTAAACTGAAAATTATGTTGGCTTGTTGCAGTGGTCTGAGAGCAGATTGAATTCAATTTTGACATTTATGACTAATCCAAATTATCTCCGACCACTTTAAAGCAATCAGAACTGGGAACATCTTGTGTGGAGTGATTCAAAATATTAAATTACAGTTTATACAACAGTTCATTCTGGTCCTCAAATCTGATTGGCTTTATAAATAAAACTGTTTTTGTGTCACAGAATGTAGTTCCCTTTCAGGAGCTAGAGCTGCATCGAGACGCTTTGGGAACACCTTCAGCACCACACACAGAATCATGTGTTTAATCAGTCCAATGGATAGGCAAGACATCACGGACGGGGTGACGTGTGACCAGGAAGCTATAAAAGCACATGCGAAAGAGACAGCGGCAGCTTCTTGTAGAATGACCACACAACATCGGAAAGATCAGGCCCTTTCTGACAGAGCATGCTGCACAACTTCTTGTCCAGGCCCTTGTCATTTCTAGGCTGGACTATTGCAATGCTCTTCTAGCTGGACTTCCATCAAACACAATCAAACCTCTACAAATGATTCAGAATGCAGCAGCACGACTGGTCTTAAACGAGCCCAAAAGAGCCAATGTTGCACCTCTCTTTATCTCCTTACATTGCTACCAGTTGCAGCTTTCATCAAGTTCAAGACACTGATGCTTGCATATAGAACAACCAAAGGCTCAGCACCCACCTACTTCCACTCACTATTACGAATCTACATCCCCTCCAGAAGTCTGAGATCTGCTAGTGAGCGACGCCTCGTGGTACCATCACAGAGAGGCTGAAAATCACTCTACAGAACATTCTCGTTCACCGTTCCTGGCTGCTTGTTTTCTGTTTACTGTGTTTTCTGTTTACTGTTTTCTGTTTACTGTGCTGGTGGAATGATCTTCCCACCCCTATCCGGAATGCTGGATCCCTGTCAATCATCAAGCAACAACTGAAAACTCATCTCTTTCGACACTATTTGACTTCATCTTAAACTTAATAAAAAAAAAAACAATCTCTTTATCTTTCTCTCCTTCCCTTGCTAGCTTGTACTTATTTGAACAATGTCTGAGACTTGGTGTTACGAGCACTTCCTCTGTCTGTTTGCCTCTTCAAGATGAATCGCTTTATGTATTCCCCAATTGTAAGTCGCTTTGAATAAAAGCATTTGCAAAAGGACTAAGTGTAAATGTAATGTAAATGTGAAAAGCGTTCATCTAGCTTACTTTTGGTCGGTTCTGTCTGCTTCTCGGCGGGCCATTCAAGATTTAATTTGGCCAGGGCCGTTTCTAGCCAATTTGACGCCCTAGGCGAAAATTCCTTATATATGCCCCCATCTTTTCAGACACCAGTTTCTTGTCACATTAAACTTGTTTTTTATAGTAACGACACTAATTTGTGGAGATTGAGTTCCACAAATCTGAATACATTATATGTAAATTGACTTAAGATAAAAATTGTTGCACAATTTATTATCTGTAATATCATTGTGTTGCCCCTAGATGCCTGTATAGCCCTTAAACCAATCCCTAGTTGCTAAGACATTGCACATAAATCACACATAAATTAGTTTTATTACATTTGGATTTGGATACATGTTTAGATACTATAAATGGCTACTTTTTGTCTTTATCTGTTTTTTTGTTCAATTGTTTTGTTGTTGTTGCTTGAAACATTGATTTAAACTGTCAGTTACTGCATTACTATTTCAGTCAAACCTATAAAACCTTTTGTTGCCGCAAACTACATATAAAAGCCTGATCAGTGGCATAAAAGTAATCAATGCAGCTATTAATCATTTGCTACTCATTAACGCATGGACTTCCCCTTTAAATAACATGACACTCTGCCCTCATGTGTATGACGCTGCTCGCAGTAAGTGCTGTTAGAAGTAGGGGTGGGCGATATGGCAAAAATATCACGATTTCATGATTTTATCACGATTCTTTGTCATGTTGGTTTTACTATTTTGTCTGATCAGTGCAGCCAAACTAATTTCCCTATTATAAAGACAAGGCCTTTCAAGGTAACAAATATAAAATTAATGGTGGATATTTAGGCCAAAGTGGGCGAAGATAAAAATATTTTTCATTATTTTATGTTTGTTATAAAAAATAAGAACAAAGATACACATTAAAAAAACACATAATATACAAATAAAACAAATAAAGCCTGCTTTATTTTCAGGTACAATAGGCATATTTAGCAGAGCATTCAAGAAATTGAATGAACAAATATAAAGATAAAACACTATATAGATTGATTCCTATTAAAGCAACTGTATATATATATTTTTTTTGTCAAGAGTAGCGAGTTATTTTCTCTCTTTGTGTTTTGTTGTTTTATCATTAAGAATAAAAATTCTGTCATCTGTCTGTCGATTCTGTCATAGTGTATATATATATATATATATATATATATACCATCATGTACTTAAAGTTAGTTTTACACTTTAATTAATTTATTTCTTCTGCTGAACATAAATGTTATTTTGAAGAAGGTGGGAAACCAAAAAGTTGCTGGTCCACAGTGACTTGCTTATTATTATTATTAATTAATACAGGTTTGGGACAGCGTGAGTCTGAGAAAATAATGACAGAAAACTTTATTATAACACCCCAAACATCCCTATTCTGTCCACTGTTGGGGAAATTTTCCCTATCCAAAATAAACCATTAACTATCCAAACTCCCTAAAATAAGTAACTAAATTACGTTCTTATACAAACAACCAAAAACATTACGTTACTATTACCTTTGCCAAACTAATTCTAATAATAACCCAACATAACTTTCTTTATAAATATAAATTACATCTTTTAACAAATTATAGCCCATGCAAATCCCCAAACCCCCCCCAAAGTTTAATAATAAACCTCAGGCTTGGAAAGTTAAATCACGTCTGTACAGTAGAACGCAGAAAAAAAAGGTTCAACACTCTTCAGCAATAAAAAAAACAACGAAGCACAATTGTTAGCATATCTAAAGTAATTTTTACTTATAGAATGGTTGAACTGGATCATCAAAGGTCAGCAGCAAACACATTGGTTAATAAAACGAGATTAGATATATTTGTGTTGTTTAACATATTTAGTTATTGCAGGTTTGCGTCATATTTTGAGTTTGCATTTCACTGTTTTAATTCATTTCGATGAATACTGAATCTGTTATACCATTTTACTATACCAATATTTATAAATGTAAACCTTGTGTGTTTTGACAGTATTCGCTCAAAAGATAACTTAGTTGAGAAATCAGGCGCTGTTAGACAGGCTTTTAAGTGCGCGCGCTTCAGGTGTGCGGGCTCAAAAAAAGCGCACGTCAGAACAGCGCGTGAATGAAAAGCTTAACTGGCAAGGCTTTAAAACACACGTGAATTATGTACTTTTGGGATTGCGAATAAGTGCAGTGTCCCGTGAGAGTAACTCTACCGCTGAGTTAACACTGATGTGAATGTATGTGGCGCTGTATATTGAGGTGGAGGCGCCAGAACTGTACCTGATAGAATGTGCACTTTAGCACGATACTTCGATATTTCTTCAAAAGCAGATCGTGGAGACTTTTTTATCGTCCACGATCAAAAATCATCATATCGCACCCCTAGTTAGAAGTGAATTAATTGATTCAGCATTTCGACACCTCCGTAAGGATGCATTAAACTTGACAAAACGGTTTAATAAAGGATGTATTGATCTTGTGAATTATCAAATTTTACTATACCAATATTTTTTTAATTGGCTGTTAAAGTTTATAAGAGAATAAATATTAAATGACACGCTGATTCTTTAACAATGCATTGGCACAAAAAAGCACACCTTTTGGACAAATCTCGCAACATGATTTACACAAATACTGCCTAAACAAAATACTGATTTTGTGCACTTTATTTACTGGACCAATAATTTAAATTGGCCTGTGATCTTAGCTTTATTGCATGGCAAAAAAAGGCGTTACCGTGCCAAAGCACTGACAGAGCCCATTGATCTAATGGCGTTGATGAGCGCTCCAAATGCAAGCATGCACAAACAGGCAGCATAGACAGCGCTCTGATCCAATGGCATACAGGCATCGTCAGATTGACAGTATCTAGCCCAAGATGTTGGGGATCCAGTGGCGGCAATCAATATTTCAGGGTGACCGTGTAACTCTTTATCACAACCCTGCTACAATGTAGTGCCAGTACGTGCGCTCATTGGGCCCCTTCAGCTGGTGGGCCCTAGGCACACAGCCTAGCTCGCCTTACCTAGAAAACGGTACTGAATTTGGCCACAGTACGAGATATAACATATCTTACTTTCACTCTCTGTTGTTTTTAAAGTGATATATAAAACTTAATTACCACACCATATTTATGGT